>JABUQX010087298.1:7500-10000 GCA_015478945.1 Trachelipus rathkii
TTAAAATATTCAGTTTAGATTCCAGCTTCTCAATTATCTGAATCCAGGCTCTTGCCCGACTCCGGTTACATCATTTTAAAATTTGCGGTTCAGGCTCCGAAGCCTTTATTTCGTCTCCTGGTCACCCAAAGCTTGTGCTCTTGTGTCCCCAGAATCCTGCCCTATAGCAACCTGACTGTTTACCGGTCAATAGATGAAGTCACAGATTTAATAATGATAATAATGATAATAGGCTGCTCCTTTATGAAAATAACATTAATAATTTTTAGAGATGTTATGACTATTGTCATAACATGGAATGCTGTGTAAATTGCAATTTTTAAATTACAAAACCATTTTCCGAGTGACCGTTCATGTTTGTAAGGAAAGGATACTTTTACTAGACTAGAATACTCGAGAGTTTTAAAAAATTATAGTAGTTTTTCAATTATAAACGATTATTACTGATTTGACGTCATTATTCTTAAAACATCACAAGGATTCATACTGACTACGGTCGAGAGTTTTAACAATTTATTGTCGTTTTCTAATTATGAACGATTAGTCTTGATATCCCGTCATTATTCTTATAGCATCACTAGGCTTCATACTGGACTACTCTCCAAAGTTTTAACGAGTTATTGTCGTTTTCCAACTATGAGCTATTATTAATAATATAAACGTCATTGTTCTAATGACGTCAATAAGTTTCATACTAGCCTACGCTGAAGAGTTTTAAAATTTTACAATCATGTTACAATTCCGAGCGATTTTACTTGATATGAATGATATCATTGTTCTAATGACGAAACTATGCTTCATACTACCCTACGCAAGGGAGTTTGAAAAATTTATAGTCGTTTTCCAATTATAAGCGATTATTCCTGAAATGACGTCATTGCTCTAATGACGTCAGTAAGCTTCATAATGTGTTTTAAGAAGTTTATATATCCCTATAATTAGTCAAATTTTGAGTTATAATTTGAACGAAGGAACGCAACTACTAAGAATGTCCTTTAAATTGTTTGAATTATTAATAGCTTTATCTTGAATTAAAAATTTTATAATTCTTACTTTTCATTTTATAGATTAATAAAATTATTATTATTATTATTATTATTATTATTATTATTATTATTATTATTTTTTATTATATTATTATTATTATATTATTTTTATTTTTAATTTTTTTTTTTTTTTTTTTTTTTTTTTTTTTTTTTTTTTTAATTTTATCTTTATTTTTATTCTTATTTTTATTCTTATTTTAATTCTTATTCTTTATTATTATATTATTATTATTATTATTATTATTATTAATTATTATTTTTATTATTATTATTATTATTATTATTATTATTATTATTATTATTATTATTATTATTATTATTATTATTATTATTATTATTATTATTAATATTTTATTATTATTATTATTATTTATTATTATTGATTAAAATAATTATTATTATTATTATTATTATTATTATTATTAATTATTATTATTATTATTATTATTATTTTATTATTGTTTATTATATTCACTAATGTTAAAAGGTAATGGCGAAAGCAGGGCTGCAGATACAGTAAATTATTTTTCCCACTCCCAACCCGACCTCATTGTTTTAAAATACGGAACTCCAACTCTGGCTTCAACTCTACGCTTTCAAAATTTTACAGCCACTATCCTCGCTCCATCATCTTAAATTCTTAAGCTCCGGCTCCGGCTCCGGCTCAAGCTCCAGTTTCAAGCGTCTTTACTTTATAGTAAAAATCTTTTTGTTTCACACCTTGCTTTAACTCCAAAAAAATGGGGCTCCGGCTCCGACTCCGCAGTCTCTGAATGAAGGTCAATATTGCTTGTTACTTTCAAATCCAGATAAATAAATTAAAGTTGCAGAAAATTAAATTGATGAATAGTTTCTAAAAACACGTTTGAAAAGCAGCAAAAGTAATCAAAATAAAAGAAAAAAAAAAGTTGGTCAAAATGATAGAAAATATGACCAAATTATGAAAATGAAATAAAATAAAAATAAAAAGTCAAAAATTGAACAAAATGATCTAAACAAAAAAAATGAACAAATGATCAAAGTAAATGAATAATGAATTACTTTTCTTGTAACTGATGCAATGAACTTTATTTTGTCATGGCATCAAAAGGTAATGAAGAGCAAAATACTGAAGAAAACACTAAAATTGATAAACAAATTGATCTGTATTGTAATGAAAAATGAGTTCAAAAGAAACACTAATTCTCTTGAATTTTTGAAGATAAATCTCAAATTGAGTCAACATGAGCAATGTTATCAATCTTGTTCTCCCAGCAATGTTTCTACCAGAATTTAAACCTTTAATACAGCAGTACAGCATATGAAGAAAAATTTCAATTTAAAATTTAACTTACCTCTAATAAGTTTAAAAAAATTAAATGACCTTCTTTAACCTCAATTCATAAGTGGGTATTAAGGATTACGATTAATAGAATACCATTAATGATTACGATTGATAGGATGTCTGATAATTT
>JABUQX010087299.1:0-5000 GCA_015478945.1 Trachelipus rathkii
TTAAGTAAGATAATATTCTCATTATAAGTAAACAATAAATGCATGTCATATAAATAGCTACGTACACATTACTTATGATCAGTTCTCAGTAAAGAACCCTTCTACATGAATGTAACACATTACTTTAAATTATAATTTTGGTCAGTATATTAGTAAAATAAAATTTTTTAACCACTACCTGAAGTCAAAGTTTTTCTTGAGTGGGGAAATGTTGATCTAATTATATTCTAATGATCAAATTATTGTTAATTAAAACTTTAAAACTTTATAATGATCAATTAAAGGTTATAAAAAATAAATGGAGAGATGAATATCTATTGGGCTTAAGAGAAAGAGAGAAAAAGCAGCACAAACTAATTACTAAAACACCTAAAATTGGAGAATTGTGTTTGCTAAATGAGTCTAGTAAGCTTCCAAAATGTTTTTGAAAGTTAGCTAGAATTACTGATGTTCACCCTGATGATGAAGGTATTGTCAGACTGTGACTTGTAACAAACGGAAGGGACATCAGTCAAAGACATGTGTAAATAATCTTTATCACATTGGGAGATTCTATATGACACTAACTGAGACTTACAAAAGATGACTTATTTACCAAAATGACTCTCCTAACAAGACCCTCACAGACACTCACAAATAAGCCTAAAAGAGTGCGGCTGTAAAGTTTCAAATTAGGATTAAAGACCTATTGAAACATTTACCTCTTGAAAAATGAGAAGAACTCTGTAAAGAGACAAAAAGGTACTCAGCTAGGTTAAGTAGAGAATTGTTTCTATGATATGAAAAAAAAATAATAATACTGAACTTGCATTTATATTTTTTTTTATTTTTTACAAAATTGTGTGCTTCAGAACCGACTCCATCCCTATTCATTCTCAAATTGGTAACCAGTCCAAATAATTATAATCAAAAATTATAAAAATCTAACTATAATTATAACTTTAAATTCATAATTGAGCTCTACATATAGCCTTGCAAAATGCTCTAGCCTTATGCAAAAAGGTAAAAAGCACAACCATATAAAAAATCTCAATTCATTTGAAGAGAGAAAGAAAAAAAGTTTTGAACAGCTCTTGTGCATTCCGGCTGGCCCCTTTAAAAACTTTTCAACAGCTCTGGTCTTGCTACGCCTTTGTAATTTTTTCTATGAAAGCAGTGATTCCGTGTTGTGTTTAAATTTCGTATTCAATATCTCTGGATTGAAGTATTTCATTCAAAGAGGGTATCTCTTATCCGATTAGAGAACGTAAACTTAAAGGCTTAACAGATGCTCAGCGCTTATTGTAATAGCTCCGTTTTTTGAAGGTAAGAGAAGTTTGCTTTAGGCATATTATTTTATCTTAAATATTTTTTGCTTCCTTTACCTCTCCCATAAGTGAGGTTTAATTTACTTTAATTTGCTTAAATAAATAAATTTTATAACGAATGGTACTCCCTGTGAGGTACGATATGAAAAATTTTCTATATGATAGCAAGTATATATTCTTTAGGATGAGCAAATAACAGTTGGTTTTTGAGTAGTGCTCCATATTGCTGCATGATTTTTGTTTTACGTTTTTAAGTATGCTTTGGAAGAGACTTTACCCAAAACCACCCTGGTGAGTAAGCTTTCATTACTATATTTATTAGATTTTGAAGAGCTTTACTGAAATTGTTTTAGAACGTATACCGTAGATACTGTTTGATTTTGGGTAGCCATCTGGCTTTTGAAGGGTGCTGAAATTTTTGGCTTGATGATGGCGATATATTCTCTGATGTTATACTAATACATTTTATACAAATATTTTTGGTCAATCCTAAGTTGTTTGACGATAGTCTTCGGGGATTCTTTAAGGGTGCTGTATTACACGTTCATAAATTAACAATCTCCAGCTTATTTAATCTTCATTCATAATTTTTTCCAATGGGCTGATATTTGTCATCAATTGACTGTGTACGCGATGGATTAACATACTGATATAATTTTGTTTCATAGTAAGAATCCCCCTCTTTGCTACCCTCCCCTTTCTTTATAAGTATGTAATGATCGTGGGGGCTCAGTTATATAGCTAATATATATATATATATTATATATATTAATATATAATATAATATTATATTAATATTATATATATTATATATATAATATATATATATAATATATATATAATATTAGTTAATATATAGTAATATATATATATATAATTACAAAGTAATATTTTTTTTCACTTTATTTAAATATTAGAATGTTAAGTCAGCTACACTTCATTTGTCCAAAATGTTTCATTTAATACGACAGCGTGATAGCCGCGAATTTTGCTAACATTACACACCATAATTATTTATGTGTAATATTATATATTATTATTTTGATACATTTTATTATAGTAAAGAGAGAACAAGCTATATACATATATATATATATATAATATATATTTATATATATTTTAATATATATCATATTATTAATATATTATAAATTATATTATAATATATATTTAATTATATATATTTCTATTATATATATATATTTATATATATATATTATTATAATATATAATATTATATATTATAATTATTTATATTATTGTTGTATAATATAATATATTATCTATATATATTAATATATATTTGTTTTCGCGAATATATATAGATCGTAGTCTTAGTGCATGTTATAGAGCATTACATTTATTGGTAAATGTCCCAAATCCTATATTATAATATATTTATATAATAATTCAAAGGATAGAAAAGTAAATTTAGTAATATTTTTTGTCTTAAAATATTAAACTGCCGACCTTAATTACATCTTTGTATGTAATTATATTTTATATGCATTTATAATATACATTATCAAAGACACGTCACAGGAAATTGACTCCAGTTTATTCTTTTGAATTTTTCTCATTTTTTTTATTATTAAAAATATTTAAATTATTAAAGTGTCCATTGATTCCGTTTATTGGTCATTTATTTCTTTAAAGATTTTTATTATGCTAATATTTGAGGTCATTTGAATTAATGCATAAATACTGACGAGATCATGGGTATATTTCAACAACCAATCTATCGTTTCAGATTAGGTTTCAGGTAACAAACGAATCCGTCTTCTCATTTATTACTCGGAGATATTCATGCATTGAATTGTAGGTCCGTTTTCTTTTATATTATTGGAGAAGTGTTTCTAAAGGCATTGACCTATCCAATAGAAGGTTAAATATTAATAAATTCGAGGTAAACACAGAGATTATTTTTATTGCAGATATGTCTATGGGGCTGCATTGGAATAGAGTTAAGTTCGCAGAGAAAGTGAGACAAGGTTGGTTGTTTGATACCCTGACATAGAAAAAGTGGGTTTGCTGTCCTCTGGGAATACTTTGTAACTCGAGCCTGAACAGTATTTGTTTGTTAGATAATAATACTTATTTGTGGTGCATTCCACTTGTTTCATTTAACGTGCGTAAAGTACACGGAAGTATCATTATTTTTGTCAGTTTTTGGATTGCGTGTCAAAATGTACTAGAGCGTTTGTAGTACTGTAGTGTTTTATTTACGTTAATATATTGTTAGTCTTGTGTTTACAACTGTAGCATTATATTTCATTATGTGTTTTATTTAGCTTGTAAGCTTAAAGTAGCTTATCGCATATTTTGCGTATTCGTATGTAACTAGCATTGGAACTAATAATTATCGATATTTTGTTTTGTTGGAATCAATTTGTTCCTAATAAATTAAAATTTTAAGTTAATTGTCCTCGTAAATATATATATATAATATATATAATATATATTATATATATATATATAGTATATATTATAATATATATATATATTTATATATATTAATATATTATATATATATATAATTATCTTATAATAATAATATATTATAAATATATTTATAATATATATATATTATATATATTAAAATATATATTATATTATATATATATATATAATATATATATATAATATACTACTAAATTTATATAAATATATATATATATATATTAAATTATATATAATAAATATATATATAATTATATTATATAAAATATAATATATATATATTAACAATTGAAAGACGAGCGTAAGAAAAATTTTGCAGAAACCTACGTGGGAAAATATTGGCTTTTCCGAGGATTTGTTTTTTATTCGCTTGGGCTCAAAGGCGAGAACATATTTTCTCCCCGTTTTTTAGAATTTTTTTTTTTGCATATTTTTAACGAGGATATTATATATATTTTTTTTATATAAATATAATATTTACATAATATTTTATATTTTTTAATATATATATATTATATATATATAAGTATTATATATATATATATTATATGTATAGAATCAAATGTTCAAGATCCCATACAAGATATATGAAAACATTAAGCTATCAGGTTAGACAAAAATCTGAAAAGTAAAAAATTGACTTCTGACTTGTGCAATTTGAAAAAGTTGACTTTTTAAAGAGTTGAATAAAAACAGATTAAATGGCATCTCAAAGAGAATCCCGCATGAAACCTATTGACACCCTCGCAATTGAGGCACTCAATTATCTAAGAGCTTTTTTTGCTGATGGGATTGAGTAGGCTTATTTAGATGGAAGAAAAGATATTGGCTAGAGAAGCAGAAGAAAAGAGAATGGCGAGAAATGGAACTACAAAAGTTTCAGATGGAGAAAGAGTTGAAACAGCAGAAGATAAATGCTGCATTGGAGGAAAAGAAGGTTATAAGCAGGAGCTGATGGAACGTGACGTCAGGCTAAGTTTGACGCCGGACAAAATGCCAGAATCAAGAGGGAAAGATGTTGAAAAATGAAGTGGAGGCAGAAGACGCAAAGAACAACGAAGCTACATTAGCAGCATCCCAAAGTTAACACAAATAGCGTTTCTCACGCGAGTGAGATATTCCAAATTAGAAACTGCAAATCTTTGATGAAAAGGATCACAATAATATGAGGAATACATTGTTGATGTTTAAAAAACAAGACTGAATCCAACGACGTGCAAAAGAAAACAAAGC
>JABUQX010087299.1:10000-27249 GCA_015478945.1 Trachelipus rathkii
GAGAAAGTAGACAAGGTTGTGTTGTTTTGAGAACCGAACAGACTGGAATTACGTGTTCTGATTTTAAAATCATTTGACAATAGTAAAAGACTCAAATCTACAACACTGTACCGGTTTTTCAATTAATATATTTACAATCAATCTTACAAAACTTCACCAACTCTGTCGCAGGTTAACTGGAAAGTCCCATTTGCAAAGAATTGCTTTAGGAGATGTGTGCATCAGAATCAATATATGAAAGTATTAATTCAGTCTCAGTAGATACATATTGCGTTAGCTAGTATCATTTATAACATGAGTCAATGTAAATATCGAATACTGATAATATTCTCTAAACAATAGCTAGTTGTTCCCCTCTATTCCAGTTCCAGCTCTTGTATTTAGTATTGATCTTTCTGCGTCAAATCTAATGGACATTCAATGTTGAGTTTTCTATTGCATTTCTTTGATGAACATACGTGTATGCCATACTTTTTCTTACCCTTTCATCTATCTTCCCTCCAATATATGCTTTCATGTCAATATCCCCATATCCTTTAATGCTGATCACAATATCAAGAAGATGCCCTGATAGCGCTTAGCACGAACCTGTCAATGTTATTGCAAAATTGTTACTCGCAAATCTCTTTCTGAGGTTTAATTGCTCCGCGCTTTTAGGAAGCAGATATCTCATCATCATTTTGTCTTCTTCGTCCAGTAAAACTCCTCTTTTTCTTCGCCATCTATTCCATCTGCGCGTGGAAGTTGCACAAATTTCTCTGCCTTGTGTACTACTACTAATACTACTAAAATAACCCTACCACCTCCCAAGATTTATAACAGTTTTACCACTAAGGTTTTCAAATTTTTTCTTGTAGTACCTTCTTCTCGCACTTCTAATGTTTTATCAGTTGGCCCTTAGTGCATTTATTCTTCTTTTGATTACAAATGATTCCCATTCAATAAATGGTAATTCTAATTTTGCATCTGCAATCAGTTCATTGATTTTTTTATCATAACAGTTGCATTTGCAATTGTCAAACATCTTATCATATGACATATACTACAGCTTTGTTAATCATTTCGTCTGCTTTGCGGAGTCTTATTTAGTTTCAAAGCTATATATATTATAATATATAGATATATATATATATATAATATAATATATATAACTAGATAATTATATATATATTATATATTTATATATATACTATAATATAAATATGAAAGAACACTAACACTATAACATCTTCACTTACAAGGATTTAAATATCAACTAAAGCTAAAATGAAACTTTAATTACTGATTCATGAATAAAAAAAATACTTGCTGAATAGGTTTTTTACTGAAAATATTTAATGTGAGCTTTATTTTGCTTCATTTGTGTGTAGTGTATGTGTATGTGTATGTGTATGTGTATGTGTCATGTGTATGTATTTATTTTATAACACTAAATTCCCATATGTTTTATGAAACTTTCGCTATACGCAGGTTATATTTTACCTTTGTAAGTCACGTGGGTTCAAACTGAATCATTTATATGCATAATACCCATTCTTTCATACTGCCTCTCTGATTTGATTAGATGAGACTAAATTCTACTTTTAAAGAAAAATTTATTTCACCTTCCAAAGTAGTGGGACGGAATGGAGGGAAACTTATTTAAAATGGGGGGAAGTGGAAACTTTTATTGTGTGTCTTGAAGAATCCAAATATTTACCATCCGCCAGATGTGTCGTAGTCTGTACTTATTCCAATATTTAATAAAAATATGATTATAATTTATTTTTATAATTAAAGTAATTATGAGCCTGGGAAGTTAAAGGGAGGAGACCCCAAAAATGTTTTGGCCTCCAGAACTCAAAAGGTATTCGGCCTCAGAACATTTTTGTTTATTTGAGAAACCATTGGCTTTTGCTTAGAGTCAAATTAACCCTAATAAACAATTTTTACTCAAAAATCAGATACTAAAGTAGTGGGTGAAATGATTCGATAGTGTTCTTAATGCCCCAAAAAAATGTAAGAGAGAGTGGCGTATGTGCGCGAGAGGTAATGTGGCGGATCGTCACAGCCCATGAAATAACATAACATTAGACCATGAACTGACGTGCCTTGCATACTGTTTGGTTTTTCAAAATAAAATGTTGACCACCCTCAAAGTATAGTATATTCTATATATATATATATATAGAGTGATATAATATATATATATATAATATATTATATATTACTATTAAGTATAATTATATATATAGTTTATATTAATATACTATATATATATATATATATATATATACAAATAGGTGGGCACCGTTTATGAGAAAGTTAACGCCGTTTGATAATCGTTAAAAAAAATTAACGGCGTTAATCATTAAAGCGTTCATCGGTAAAGAATGTAGCGCGAAGTTAACGTTATCTCGCTCACCTACCCATAGCCAAGGTGCGTATTTTCACCTGGGGTTTCAGTTAGAAATTTTAGAGAAAGGAGCCCTATCTCAAGGAGTGGGATGTTGCATGCCAAAATTTCATCCGCTCGCGCAAATTACGGCAAGATGAACGATGAGACGCGGGCTATTGAATGTAAGGGAGATTAAATTGAGCCAGGAAACACAGAATGATGGGAGAGTAGTCCACAGAACAGTTGGTTACGCAGTGACGGAGAAAGCACCGCAGCAAACTAGGCCTGGAGTTACCTCAAAACTCTACGTCAAAACTCGTGCGTCAGAGTATACATGCCACCACCTTGTTCTACTGATGGTTCGATCGTAAGGTTTAGGGGTAGAAATTGCGAAAGTGGTAAGTTCCCCCGAACACCTGCCGCTGCGATACTATAGAAAAGAGATAAAAGCACCGACATCGCCGGCCACAAAGATGGAGGGTCAATTAAGTGAACTGGAAAGTACAAAACAGTTCTATAATCCTTTTGGCCTTTGACTCGACCCTGTCCAAAAGCCGAGTGAAACCAGAGCCCCCCCAGATATGATAACGGAGTACTTAATACAAGGTGCGGATAAGATCCTGGTATACTGAGTATTATTGAGGAAGAGGAAGAATAATAGCTCGTCATCTTAAACAGAACTCAAAATTATATTTCAAGACAAAACTTAAGATAAAGTTCAAACAACAACATAACAATATGACTTATTCGGTTATTACTTAGTCGTAGAAATTATGTGAATCGACAAATTTCTTGTCAAACAGACGTTTGTGGGTGTTCGAAATTGAAGTGAATTTTAAAGAATTTTGAATTTCTCACAATTTTATATTCATGGGATTCGGAAAGGTATAATATCAGGTCCAAAAGAATAGGAAAGATTAAGACGACGAGAGGCAATTCTAGAAATAAAAGAGGAGCAGAAATTGATATGAGATATTTGAAGAATAAAGGGCTCGAAGATCATCGGCATATGAGTTGAGAGCATTAGAGACTGTGCAGAAGTCGAAAGAAGCATCATTAAATGAAACTAGGAATAAAGTAAGGAATAAAGACAGATCCCTGAGGAACACCAACATTGACAGAAAAAGAAGAAATCGCCCCATCAACAATAGCCGACATTGAGCAATTTTGAAAGAAAGCTATACATAATTAAGCA
This sequence comes from Trachelipus rathkii, assembly GCA_015478945.1. Classification (NCBI taxonomy): domain Eukaryota; kingdom Metazoa; phylum Arthropoda; class Malacostraca; order Isopoda; family Trachelipodidae; genus Trachelipus; species Trachelipus rathkii. The sequence goes on from JABUQX010087299.1 coordinate 13,573, forward strand.
GCGCCAGAAGAAGAAAGCAGGAAAAACAAAAGGAGAGACTTGAGAGAAGCGAGCTGTCCGACGCTGCCATACATGTGACAAAATTCTTGGATATGGTCAAGCGCCAGCCACCGCAACGTCTCCCCGTAGTTCCCTTAAGAGATCTGAAAAACCAAATAATCGGATTATATGACGAACAGATAATATACGCCAGAAGACACTCGAGCGCTCTGAAAGCGCGTAACTGGCAATACGGAAAGAAAGGATCAATGAGTTATCATTCACAGATAATTAAGAAGTGAGGCAGTTGAGAAGAGGTTTCAAAAGTCTTAGATAAGAAAAACATATGTGACGAGCATTATAGCGCCAGATATTAAGAAGATCTTTCCAGAGCTGGGCTTCCTTTTTATCAGATAGCGTTGGAACATGTGCGAGCTATCCAACCACTCCGGGGAAAGTGCTAGGTATGAGACATAGGAGTATAGTTTGACCGAGGGGGGATACCTCAAGAAGCACACTCCCTCAAAACTTGGGGGAGGATCTAATCTGAGGCACCCGTCTCCTAATCCTTCATAGAATTTCAGGCGGGCCTATGCACACCGACAAATGTACATCACAGGCAAAAAGACAGTAGGACCACCTTGAAGGAGTAGAAGAGGAAGAGACAATGCCAGAATCGTTATACTGGCTTGAGTTAGTGGAAAATTAGGAGCCGCAAGAGAAATGAGGCTTTTCAGTTGGAGAATTAACAACAGAACCAATCAAGGGAAAGGGATGATTACACGAACGAAGTTTGCTATGAGATGTTTTTTTTTGGGCAAGAGCGCCAGAAAGATTGCTAGTTAGGAGAACCAAGGAAGTTTAAAGCGCCATTTCGTATTTGAATTGAAAAGTCTCGCTTTGCTCGTCGAAGCCAGGTATCCCTGCAACATTTTTCTAGCTGAATGAACACTGGCGAGACGTGATGGCAGGAACAGAGATTTTGTCCACCCCATACGCACTGTCTCTAGCCTGAATGGCCAGAGAACAAGACATGATCCAAACCATGGTTAATGAGAGAGAAAGACTTAGATTTTGATTAAAGATATATGAACTTCGCTAGTGCCCATCAAACGATTACAGCTCCCTTCCTTAATTCTCTTTTGAATCTTTACATATCCATCACTATTCCTAACTAGAAGGTTTTCGCCCAATTTAGCTATTCATCTAGCAAACTTGGGAAACCTGACATTTAAGTCCCTGCGTCTAATAAATAATTTATATTCAGAGATATAAAAGGAGAACAGCCACACCCGAAGATATGAAGAAATCGTACGGACCACACAAACAGTGTCTCCTCATTTTCCAATTAATAAATACTTTCATATCATTAATTAATTATTATTGATTATTATCTATTATGATATTCATTATTATTATTATTATTTTATTGATTATTATTATTAAAATTAGAGGTTAATGTATAATTTGTGTGATATATTTAGAGGTTGCAACCCTTATCCCCCCTGCGCTCAGCCTGTATAATATAATATATATATATATATATATATATATATTATATATATATTACTTATATATATATTTATATATATAATATATATAATATTATATATATATATATATATAAATATATAGATTTATTAATATTATATACTATATATATATAATATAGTATATTATACGCTCTATATAATATATATATAATATATATATATTATATATATATATATATATTTATTATTATATATATATATAATAATATATATATATATACTATAATATAGAGAGAGAGGAGAGAAGAGAAAGAGAGAGAGAGAGAACAAGAGAGACAGAGAGGAGAGAGAGAGGAGAGAGAGAGAGAAGACGAGAGAGAGAGAGAGAGAGAGAGAGAGAGAGAGAGAGGAGAGAGAGAGAGAGAGAGAGAGAGAGAGAGAGAGAGAGAGAGGAAGAGAGGAGAGAGGAGAGAGAGAGAAGAAGAGCAGTGTGAGAGACGAGAGAGGAGAGAGAGAGAGAGAGAGAGAGAGAGAGAAGAGAGAGAGAGGAAGAGAGACGAGAGAGAGAGAAGGAGAGAGAGAGAGAGAGAGAGAGAAGTAGAGAGGAGAGAGAGAGAGAAAGAGAGAGAAGAGAGAGAGAGAGAGAGAAGAGAGAGAGAGGACGAGAGAGAGAGAGAAAAAAAAAATTTAGATATTTTCCATAATCGTCATCGTCATCGTCAAAATTTACTAAAATCGTCATCGTAGAAGGGGAAACTGGACAACGATTTTTACCTGACCTTTTTTGACCTTTTCTGACCACGCTGACTTTTTTGAGCTCGAATTTTACCTGACCTTGACCTTTTTGGCCTTGACCTTTTTGGGCCTTACCTTTTTTCGACCAACCCTTTGGTCTTCATGGGTCATTTTTGCCCACAATCTTTACCTACCCTTGTCCTTTTAGGGGAAGTCGACTTTTTTGAACCGAATTTTTGAGAACCCAAAATTTTTGAGAACCCTTTTTTTGAGAAACCTAATTTTTTGAGAACCCTTAATTTTTGAGAACCCCAATTTTTGAGAACCCAAATTTTTGGCAACCTAATTTTTCTGGCAACCCTAATCTTTTCGGCAACCCTAATTTTTTGCCAACCCTTCGAGAAGTTGGCGCAAACGTTGCGTCAGCAACCGTCTGTACGTTATTACCCCCCCCCTATTTTACGCCCCCTAATTTTTTCGACCGTGGGTCATTTTTGCCCACGGTAATTTTTGATCTTCCTTTAGGGGCTTAGCCTTTTTTAATGTCTTAACCTTGTTTGACCATGAATTTCGACCCTTGATCTTCCATGGCGTCATTTCTTTGCCACTGAATTTTTGCTACCTTTGTCTCCATGGGTCAATTGCCCACGGTATTTTGGGTACCCTTTGGTCTTCCATGGGTCAATTTTGGCCAACCCTAATTTTCGACCACCCTTTATCTTCCATGGTCATTTTTAGCCCACGGTAATTTTTGGTCTTCCGTGGGTCAATTTTGGCCCACGCCAATTTTTGGGCCACTCGTGTCCCACCCGTCACCATATTTCGTTCCTAAACTTGAAACGCATGTATGATCTATCCTTCACTTGAACACCTACACACACACCACACAACACATACACACCACACACACACCAACACACACACACGCACTTACACTTTTACACACATTCCACTATTGGACCTTAACACACAATCACCTATGACCACTTACATTCACCATAGACACTTACCATTTACACTTAACACAACGTTACAAAACACGTCACCAATCTTGGCTCTTCCATGCGGATCAATTTGACCCACGGTAATTTTTTGTCCTTCCTATAGTTTTGATGTGTTTACCTTGTTTGACCATGAAATTTCGGCCTTTTAACCTTGCTATATACCATGGGTCAATTTGACCCACGTAACTTTGCTTTGGCTTGATGCCGTTCCCAATCACATGTGGAATATCTTAGTGATATTCTATTAGTGCTTCTAATTGAGTATTAGAGATGAGTGCCAGGTGAGTGCCAATGAGTGCCAAGAGAATGCCAAGTGAGTGCCAATGCAGTGCCAATGATGCCACATAGTGCCAAGTGTAGGATGCCACATCAGTGCCAACTGAGTGCACTTTTTTCAAGCCTTTATCTAGTCCTCCCCTGAGCCTAGAATTGCCCTAATATGGGTGTTCTACCCCTAGTTATAAGTATGAGGATTCGATTGGTGTATATTCCAAGTTGCTAGGATGCTTCCTACTATGAGTTAGTCTTTTTCAACACTTACAAACATACACTACGACACTTATACAAACACGTTCACTATGACACTTATACACACTATGACACTTACATTTAAACCAAAATGCTACACTTCACTCACGCACCACACCACAGATACACTTCTTTACACTCACACACTCGGATATTTTATGCCTTCAACGTTGATGGCCTCAGCTTTGATGCCCAGCATAAATAAATGCCTCAGCTGATGCCTCAACTTTGAGTCATTTTGATGGATCATTTTATTGACGTCATCTTTGTACATCTATATGACTTGTTCCATCTTTGTGAAATCACCTATTGATTCAGCTCATCTCATACCCACATCATAGAAACAGAGTTACATATTAATGTCTTCCCCCTAGTTCATAATTGGTACACCAGGGCGCCGCATGCGCCCTCCCCGCAAAGAAAACAGCCCCGCACCGCAGGATGCGATTCGCGCGTCCTCCTGCCCCACGTCCCCGCCCGCGCGTTCCCGCCCGCCGCGTGCGCCCGCAGCAGCATATTTCCGCGTTACGCCCGCCGGTGCGCCCGCAGCGCAAATATCCTGCGGGAATGAAAAATTATAAAAACTATAAGTCATTCATTTTTATTTCATACTTAAACATTTCAAAGATTTTCTTTTTCAATTATATTACTAATGAGTCATTTCATTCTTATTGCATTACTTAACATGTGTTTTATTAAAACATTTTTCTGCGAATACCTAAAAACTGTAACTCATTACAGACGTATTATTTAACCTTAAAATTTTTGTAACATTATTTTTTTACTTAATACGTTTTAATTTATAAATTTTTTAAATTGTATGTAAGAAGAAAAAATTCCAGAGTGTCTGAATATATAATCATTTTATTATACTACAATTGTACGAAATTTATTTTTTTAAGAAACATTTAGTTTAAAAACTTTAAAGCAGTAAAATCAGTAAATCAATAGAGTGTTACCTAACACCTATTGGGAGTCATTAGTATGCTTTGTTTTACTGCTTACTGCTTAACTCATGTTTTACTGCTTTAACTCATATGTTTTACTGCTCTTAACTCATTATTTATTTTACATTACATATCCTGTAAAGCAAGTAAATTATCAGTAAACTCAATAGAGTGGACTAGCAACATTAGGCTAGTATGCTTTGTTTTACTGCTTATCTTTAACTCATGTATTTTATCTGACTTTAACTCATATTTTTGTTATGCTTTAACTCATATAATTTGATTAAATTACCATACCTTAAAGCAGTTAAATCAGTAAATCAATAGAGGTGTGACCTAACACCAAGGGGGCTGTTAGTATGCTTTTGTGTACTGTTTTACTGCTTAACTTCGCTTTACTGCTTTAACCTTTATGCTTTACTGTCTTTAACTTTCTGCTTTACTGTTTAACTTTCTGCTTTACTGTTTTTAACTCATATATTATTAACATTATGTTTTTTATTTGTTTACTTTTATTTGTTATTTTTATTTATTTATTATTTATTTTTATTATTTTTATTATTTATTTTTGATTTTTATTATTTTTTTATTTATTTTATTTTTTTATTATACTTAGTGTTATTAACTTTTTCATGCCTATTGTTATTTATTAGAACACACATTCACTATGACACTTATTAACACACATTCATATGACACTTATACAACATTCACTATGACACTTACTTTTTACCCATAGCCACTTACATTTACACTTATACACTAGCGTTAAAACACACGCACTCACACACACCACACACACTACACACTTACACTTATACACACATTATATGACACTTTACACATATTCACTATGCACTTACTATTTAGCCTATATGACACTTACATTACACTCTATACAACCACACACCACGCACGGCACACACACACACACACACACAACACACCACTGAGAACAACTCTATTTTTATCACACAGATTTACATACACACGCAGATTTACTTTCACATATAACGTATTTAAGTTTTATTAAATACATTTTATGTTTAATTATAGCAGCGTACATTTTATATTACTCTTCTATATATTTATATATCTAAATTTGCTTAAAACTTCTATAATAGATCATTATCTTTGAACAAAGATTTATTACACTGGTAATAGCTTTTTGTTTATACATTTTATTAACTACAAGTTTAAAATAAACTTTACTTAAACTTGTTATGTAAATTTTTATTAAAAACATTTTATATTTTACGTACCTTAAAGCAAGTAAATCAGTTAAGTCAGCCCTAGGCACCTGATTTCACGTTCGTTTGTTTTGTTTTTTTTTTTCTTTATTGTGTTCTTTATTTATTGCTAACATAACATTTATTTTATTAGGAATCTGATACATTTTTCAGCAATTAAAGGTGGAATTAACAATATTCACTGTAATTTATATTTATTCTTTCTTTCTTTAACTACAAATATTTCATAGCTTTTTCGTGAAATTCAAAACGTGAAAGTGTGCAAAATGATGTGTATTGAGTTTTTCGAGAAGGTCTTTCGTGGTGCCAAAAACCATCGACGAGAAAACACAACATCTCGCACTCCCTTACAGATACGTAAACTGATCCGTCTCTCTCTGTAAATGTGGTTGTGTATATCTGGTCCTAAAATTTAGATAACTCCTTTTTGTATCCCTGGACGATTTGAGACCTGGAATTCCATTATTATAATATCAAACTAGACTTTTCTGTAACAAGGTACCCTGTTGTAGAGTCTAATTTTATCTTTTCCCAGGTGAATTAAGCCTATATTATTCCAGGTCAAAAAGTAATTCCAGTATAGACAAGAATCGAGAATCTAGTTTATTATTTATAAATATATTTCAAACTGAACATGCTGGATCGTAAGATCCTATTAATCAGTAAGAGGAAATGTTTACCTTTCTGTGAGTAGGGCCGGAAGTAATCCTTACTCTATATGACCTCGTAAAAAATTAAATTGTCAGAGAATTATTTTACGCTTTTTTGTTTAACGTATGTAAAAACATGTTTTTTTCATATCCTGAACCTGGGCTCGTTTATTTAAACTCTTAACATACCATGTAAATATTATTAGAAAACTAAAAATAGGATAATAAAACTTTTACATAGGACGTTATATTAGAATTTTTAATAATCATAACTACAATATATTTATAGATATATATATATTATTATATAATTATATATTATATATATATATATATATATATATATATATATACTATACTATATATATATATTATATATACTATATATATATATATATATATACAAGAGTTTAATATATTATAATGATATTTATATAAGGTTCACATTAAAAATAATACAGGAATATTATTATTATATATAACACTTCCACATACATTTTACACATGATGTTTATGACTATTTTATAATTAAAATTCTCTAAATCTTTGCAAATATGCCAATCATATATATCATTATCGATGATATAGTTTCGTGTCTCAGTAATACCTTCAGTTAACACATACGTAAAAGTTCCCGCTCAGATATCATAGTATATTTACATTCTGGTTCACCTGCATAAATACATCTTGCCATTGTTTTCTAAGTAGAAAAATGAATTTCGTACGTCTATTGAACTTAGGAAGCGATCGATGATAACCGTTAGGATCATCCCCCGATCAGGTTTTCTTAAATTGGCGTAGATTCTTGGTATAACATGGTAATGAATCGTTACGTAATTAGGATACCACATAATGTCTCATTCAGCTTATTAACATCGCGCTTACGTACTCTAACATATATTTTCATCTGCGCTAGGCCTGAAATGTAGTATCCCAAATATGTGAGTTCAAATACTCTGTTTCATTATTTCCTCTCCATAATCTCACACTTCCAACTGATTATGTTTGATGCTTATAAAATGACTAGGTAAGTTTTGCTTATCGCTGGTTTCTTCGCACAGTGCTATAACTGTTTCGCGTCAGATTTAAAGTGAAGCTTCTTGTTTAAAGGTATTCTGTAAATCCACTCTTCAGTTGTGCATTACTATACAAAGTAATTCCATGGACTCACAAAATACGCTTGGTATTATAACAGGGTGATGGTAGCACACTTGAAAAATTCAATCCATCGGGTTTTCTTTATATAAGAATGAAAACCTACTTCCTGGGATCTTGATATTCCCACTGGATAATGTCTTGGATTTGAGGTTTATAGGTTAAGGTGGGTTCATGATATACACTAGTTGAAATAGAAACACTTTTAGTACAAACCAGAAACTGTGCACCGCTTAAGAGCCAAAACGAGTATGATTTTAAAAGGAGTTTGGATCTAAAACACGCATCCTCCAATATAATTTTAATCCAATCACAGATAAGGTTCAGGATAATGAAAACATGTTTTTACATACGCAAAACGCAAAAAGCGATAAAATAATTCTCAACCAATCACATACGAGGTCATATAGAGATAAGATTACTCCGCCACTCACAAGAAAGGTAAACATTTCCTTCTTACCGATCCAGCATGTTACCGATCCAGCATGTTTCAGTTGAAATTATATTTACTAAATAATAATAACATTGATTCTCGTTTCTTGTCTATACTGGAATTCCTTTTGACCTGGTATTAAGCTTAAATCAGCCTGGGATACAAAACGGCTTATCCTAAATTTAGAGCTTAAATTTAGGCCTAACGTAGTTATTGCACCAACACTTTACAGAAAAAGGTCAGTTTAAAAATATTTTTGACCTGGAATTAGGTCTAAATAGCCCCGGGATACAAAAAGGGTTATCCTAATTTTAGGGCCTTGAAAGTAGTTATCGCAACACAAATTTACAGAGAGAAGGTTCAGCTTCGTATCGTAAGGAGTGCGGGTTGTGTGTTTTCTCATGATGGGGGGGGGGGATTGCCAATGTACAAAGATATAATAATAATAATAATACATAATAATAATTAAAGAAAAATCCGAAATTATAAAAAACTTTGAAAATTTTTAGTATTTATCGAGCCTTTATATCAAATGTAGTGAATACATGAATTTTTACATACGAACCTATAAAGATTTAAAACAATAAATGTTATGTTACCAGTCATTCAAATTTCCAAAACGTTACTTGTTGAATGACGAATGGTGTTACTAGATCCAAACCTTACTATTTATTGCTTTAAATATTTCCGACAGGTTTTTAATTAAATTCATAAAAATCTTAATAAAAGTTACTGTAAAATTGATAGTAATTAAAATCTCTAAACAAAAGTTTTTACATTTACTTTAGATTTTTGTTCAAAGATAATGATTATTTATTATAGAAGTTTTTAAAGAAAACTTTGAAATAATTTTAGTTTAATATTTGAATGAGTAATATAAATGTACGGGTTTAATAGAACATAAAATAGTTTTAAAAATGTATACGTTAATGTGTAAGTTAAATTGCGTGTGTAAAGAAAAATCTGTGTAGTGAGTGTAAATAATCTGCGTGTGTAAGTAAACCTGTGTGTGAGTGTGTGTTGTGTGTGTGACTGTTGTGTGTGTGTGTGTGCGTGTGTGTCTTGTGGATAAGTGTTAAATGTTAAGTGTCTATGGTAAATGTAAGTGTCATAGTGAATGGTGATGTCTTAAGTTCATAGTGGATGTGTGTATTAAGTGTAAGTAGTAGATGTGTGTGTGTGTGTGTGTGTGCTGATGTGGAATACGTGTGTATAGTGTAAATGTAAGTGTCTATGGGTAAAAGTTAAGTGCATAGTGAATGTGTGTATATGGGGTGTTTATAAGTGTTATAGTGAATGTTGTTCTAAATAATAACAATAGGGCAGAAGTAAATAACACTAAGTATAATAATAAACTAAACTAATAAAAATAATAAATAATAGAAATAAAATAATTAAAAAATAAAAATTATATAAAAATTAATATCATTATAACATTAAAAGTATTAAAACAAAATAAAAACATATAATGTTAATAAAATATATAGTTTAAACAGTTAAAGGCGAAGTTAAAACATAAAGCAGAAAGTAAAGCAGCGTAAGCAGAAAGTTAAAGCAGTAAAAGAAGAGTTAAAGCAGTAAAAACAGTAAAACAAAAGCACACTAATCCCCCCTTGGTGTTAGGTCACACCTCTATGATTTACTGATTACTGCTCTTAAGTATTGTAATGTTAATAAAATATGAGTTAAAGCAGAAAACATATGAGTTAAAGCAGTAAACATGAGTTAAAGCAGTAAAACAGTAAACAAAAGCATTTACTAAGCCCTATGTGTTGCTAGGTCACACCTCTATGATTTACTGATTTTACTGCTTTAAGGTATGTATGTTAATAAATATATGGAGTTAAGCAGAAAACATATGATGTTAGAAAGCAGTTAAAACATGACGTTAAAGCAGCTAAACCATGAGTCTGAAAGCAGAAGACATCAAAACAAAGCATACTAATATCCCCCTAGGTGTTAGGTAACACGTTATGTTAAATATTACTATTTACTGCTTTAGGTTTGTAATGTTAATGTTTTTAATTAAATTTCGTACAATTGTAGTAAAATAAATGATTATATATCAGACACTCTTTATTTTTCTTGCTCTACATACAATTTTAAAAATTTAAAATAAAAAATATGAAGTAAAAAAAATATGTTAATTAAATATATGTGGTAAATAATAGGTCTGTAATGAGTTACAGTTTTAGGTTCGCGAAATGTTTTTAATAAAATGTAAAAGTTAAATAAAAATGAATGACTCCTAGTATATTTGAAAGAAATTCTTTTTGAAAGTTTAAGTACGAAAATAAAATGAATGACTTATGTTATATATTTTCATTTCCGCAGAATATTGCGCCTTGCGGCGCACGCGGCGGGCGTTAAGCGGAAAATATTGCGCCTGCGGGCGCCCGCGGCGGCTAGGAACGCCGGCGGCCGGACGTGGCGGCGCGGACGCGGCCGGATCGCACCTGACAGGAGGTGCGAGGCTGGGATGTCTTTGCGCGGAGGCGCAGCGGCGCCTGGTTCCAATTTTATGAACTAGGGGAAGACATAATATTAACTCTGTTCTATGATGGTCCGTAAGTGAGCCATCAAACTGTGATTCATCAAAGATGAATTCATCCATATGATGTATCAAGAATGAACGTCATCAAAAGATGAGTCATCAAGATGACCTTCAAAGTTGAGGCATCAATGCTGGGCATTAACATTTATGCTGGGCATCAAAGTTGAGGCATTCAAAGATGAGACATTAAAGTTGAGATCAAAATATCAAGTGTGTGAATGTAAACGTAAGTGTATCTGTGTTGGTCGTGAGTGTAAGTTTATGATTGTTTAATGAGAGTGTCATACGTGTTATAGTCATAGTGAATGTGGTTGTGTATAAGTGTCGTAGTGTATGTGTGAAAGGTGTTAGAAAATATCTCTGTATATGTATCTAGCAACTGTATCTCGACATCTAGTCTAACCCTTATAACCTAGGTAGACACCCATTAATTAGCTATTCTAGCTCAGTGGGGCGCTAGAAAAGCTGAAAAAAATGGCACTTCATGTAGGCACTATGTGGCACTGCATGTTGCACTATGTGGCACTCACTTGCACTCATTGGCACTCACTGGCACTCACCTGCACGCATCTACATACTCATGAACTCTGATGTAGAACATCAGCTGGATTATTCTTACGTGATGGAACCATCTAAGCCAACAAGTTAGCGTGTGCGGTCAAAATTGACCATGTAGTTATGGCAAGTTAAGGACAATATCATGTCAAAAACAAGGTGAAACTGCAAAAAAAAGGTAGTCCCTAAAGGAAAGACAAAAAATTACCGGGGTCAAATGACCCAGGGGGAGGCACCAAAAGGATTGTCGTGTTTGTATCGGTGTATTATGCAACCACTTAAATTAGAGGTTTAGGAATGACATCTTTCTCCAACCTCTATAAGGTCATAGTGAATGTGTGTGTGGGGTGTGTGTGTGTTGTGTTGTGTGTGAGTTGTGTGGTGTGTGTGTGTGTTTGTGGGTTGTGTGTGTGTGTGTGGTGTGGTGGTTGTGTGTGTGCTGTGGATTGTGGTATGTGTGCTGTGTGTGGTTGTATGTGTGTGTGGTGTGTGTGGTGTGTGTTGTGTGTTTGTTGTAGTGGGTTGCTTTTGTGTGTGTCGTGCGTGTGGCATATGTGTGTGGTTGTGTGTGTTGTTGTTGTTGCTGTGTGTGGGGTGTGTGTGTTGTTTTTGTGTGTGTGTGTGTTGTGTGTGTAGTGTTTTTCATGTCGTTTGTGTGTGGAGTCATGTGTTGCTGTGTGTGTGGTTTTGTGTGTGTGTGTGTGTGTGTGTTGTGTGTGGTGTTGTGTTTGTTTGTGTGTGGTGTGTTGTGTTGTGTGTGTGTAGTGGTGTTGGTGTATCGTTTTGTGTGTTGTGTTTGTGTGTTGTGTGTGTGGCTGTGTGTGTGTGTGTGTTGTGTTTTTTTTTTTGTGGTGTGTGGTGTGTGTGTGTGTGTGTGTGTTGTGTGTCGTGTGTGTGGGTGTGTGTGTGTTGTGGTTGTTGTGTTGTGTGTCGAGTTTTGTGTGTGTGTGTGTGTGTGGGTGTGTGTGTGTGCTTGTGTGTGTGTGTGTTGTTGATGTGTATGTTGCTGCTGTGTGTAGGTGTTCATTAGCGATAGATCTTATACATGCGTTCAAGTTAGGAACGGAAATATGTGACGGTGGGCCACGAGTGGCCCCCAATGGCGCAATTTGAACCACGGAAGACCAAAAATTACCGTGGCCAAAATAATGCCCCATGGAAGATCAAAGGGTGTCGAAAAATTAGGGTTGTCACAAAATTACCCATGGAAGACCAAGGGTAGCCAAAAATACTGACTACTGCCAAAATTGACCCATGGAGACCAAAGGTAAGCCCAAAAATTACCGTGGGCAAAAAATGTCCCATGGAAGACCAAAGGGTTTGGTCGAAATATCATGGTTAAACAAGGTTAAGACATCAAAATAGGTCTAAGCCCTAAGAAGATCAAATTACCGTGTGGCAAAAATGACCCACGTTCGAAAAAATTAGGGCGTAAAATTATGGGGCTGTGGTAATACGTAACGTTGCTGGACGCTAACCGTTTTGGCGCAACTGCAAAAAATTGGGTTGCCAAAATTTGGACAGTTCTCAAAAAATTATTGGTTCTCAAAAAATTTAAGTTCTCAAAAAATAGGTTCTCAAAAAATGGGAGATTCTCAAAAAATTAGGGTTCTCAAAGAAAAAATCGACTATTCCCCTAGAAGACAGGGTAGTAGAAATTTGGGCCAAAATGATCGACTGGAAGACCAAATGGTTGGTCGAAAAAAGGAAAGGCCCAAAAATTTCAAGGTCAGGTAAAAATTCGATCTCAAAAAAGTTCGCGGCAGTTCAGAAACAACGTCAAAAGGTCAGTGCGTAAAAAATCATTGTCCAGTTTCCCTTTTCCTACACTGTCATCGTCATGCGTGCAAAACTTTCCATAATCGTCCCGATCACTAAAGTATTATATAGTATAGGTATAGAATATATATTATATACTTATATATAGTATATAGTATATAATATATATATATGTTATAATATAATATATAGTATATAGATATAGTATACTATATAATATACAATATATATATCAGTATATTATATATAGGTATATATCTATAGATAGATATATATAATAGCTATAATTATTATTATATATCTTATATATATATATATATTTATATATATATATATTAGGTATATGAGTATAGTTAAATATAATATATAGTATATATATTATGTATATACTGAGTTAAGGTAATTACTGATATTATATATATATATAGTATATTATATATATATATCTTTAGTAGTATATATATAGTATCATATAATATACCGTTAATACAATAGGTTTCACAGCAACGAAATTAACAACAGCGATTATACCGCGGAACAACAGCCAGAGGGACTATATAGCATATTATAACTTATCATCATAGCTAATACTAATATACCTATTGCTAGTATCAC
>JABUQX010087300.1:5000-12500 GCA_015478945.1 Trachelipus rathkii
TGACGGTATGCGCGTGACATAGAAGTAACACTTAAATTGTATTTGAATAACATCCGTTAATAATCACATTGCCAGGAACGACATAACAAACACTTCCTAAAACGACAAAACATTTTAGTTTGTACTAGAATGCTCTTAATACATCTCGCGAATTCCCAGTCCTTTAATTTCTAGACAGAATAAATTTTTCAAATCTCCTGTTAGTCAGCTCAAGGTGGTTTTATTATTATTATTATTCATTTGAATCACTTTGGAGAAGAAAAAAGGTTTATTCTTCTGTGTCTTCTTTTCCAATTTATCTCTTTCAATATATTTCACAGAATTTTATCGCATTGACAACTGTTGCACTTTATTTTTTCCCTTTTAAGTTTTGTATTTAACTTATATATATGATTATATATATATATATATATAATATATATATAATAATAATTATATATATATATATATTATATAATATATATATTATATATATTATATATATATATTAATATATGTTATATAATATATATATATATTATAATATTAGTTATATATATATATAATAATATATATATTATTTTATATTATATTATATACTATATAATAATAAATATATATATTATAGATATATATTTATATATATTATATATATGTATATATATATATATATATAATATTACTGAATAGTATATTTATATATATATATATTATATAGTTATATATATATATGAACTAATATTTATATATTATAATAATATATACTTATTATATATATATATACATTATATATTTATATTATACTATAATATATATATATATATATATATATATATTAGTAAGACTTAGCCACCGTTGAGGAAGAAATGCGGCATAAAATATAAATTTGTATAAACATGCACTCTTCGCTCCACCAGAATTAATAGAGAGATAAACTAGAAAAATTAAAGAAAAATTTTTCAAGAAATTAAGAAAAAAATAAAAAAACTAAAAGTATAAATACAATTGCTCAAGTAAATTTCGGTTTAAAATTTAAAACATTGCTTTGATATTTTAAAATTTAAAAAAATGAAGAATAAAATAAAATGTTTTTAAAATAAAAGTGTTTTCTAAATTTAAATCAGCATTTAAGTATACGTAATAATTAATAATTCTGTAAACTAAAGTATTTAAATTTAACTTAAATGTTTAGTGACACACTTTCATTTTCTATTTTCTTAAAATAATATATATTATAGTATAAAGTAGTTTCTTTATAATAATGTTATCATATTAATAATATATAGTATAAATTATACTATCATTATATACTAAAACATTATTATATATATATAAATATATAAGTATATTATTATATATTAAATATAATACAATTATATTTTCTATAAGCTATAACATATATATATATATATATATCATACTCACCAAAATATTATTTGTATATAATATTATAACTATATAATTTTATATATATATTTATATATTAGTAAATAATATATATATATATATATATATATGTTCATATATAATATATAACTACCTATACTATACTTAGGTACTATAATATATAATTAATTCTATTATATTATATATATATATATAGTATAATAATATAATATACATGAATTGGACCGTCGTCGAGTGTGGGCGCAGTGATAGTCTGAAGAGGAACAAAATAGAGAAACATGTGAAGGAAGAATGGAGAAGAGTAAACAAAATCTCAAAGTTCAAAGTTTTATTTTAAAGAAGTATGAAGATCTTGGAAATCAATTCAACAAGTCCTTTGAAGATTTCATTTCGTGAGAGTGCTCATTGGGATTGAAGTTTCAGTAAATAGCCAAATAAAAATTAAATATATTAACGAGTCGGTATTTAAGAATTTAATTTTTATATTTATTGTTTATTTTCCAAAATCTGAGGTGGAAGAGCAATTTTTTTATCGGCAACGTTTCTTTTACTTTTTTGGAATGAAATATTAAATGCAAAATTAAAAAGAAGAAATTTGAAACTTTAAATTCTTGGAAGGGTGAAGCTGCGTATCCCAAGGAAAGTTTTTAAATTCTCTTCGCCAGATAGCAAGGGGCTGAAATCCCCTTTCTGTCATATCCGTTTTTCGTGATTGGTTTTGATAGGCTTAAAATCTTTTAACTACCAACACCACACTGCAGCAATGAGGGACATGGTTATATATATTAAAATCTTATATATATTACTAATATTATTTATATATATATATATTATATATTATATATAATAACACTATATATATATAAATAGTATGATTATGATACTATGATATATAAATATATATATCTAATTTATATATATATATATATAATATATCTATATAATATATAATATATATTATATATATATATATATAATATGGTCCTATTTTTTTGAGCGGCGAAGCAGTTATTTTTGATGGAATTTAAAAACAATTTTTTTTTAATTTTGAGAAAATAGGTGAATAATAATATAATTCTTCGATGTGAAGTAATTATGTAGATTGCCCTTAAATATTCGCTTCGCAACTGGAAGTCTTCTTAATTAAAATTTTTAATTCAAAATATTTTTACTTATGCTAAAAATATTTGATTATAGAAATTAAAATCCAAGAAGGGAAAAGCCAAAAAATAATAAATTTAGAATATTTTTTGGCTTTTTAATGCTAGATTTATTATTTGGGCACTATTCTGTTTGTACGATACAATTAAATTTTTCAAATTTAAATATATTATATATATTTCTTTAAAAATTTGAACGCTTCTTAGTAAAAGCAGATTTATATATATATATATATATATATATTATTTAATATATATTATATATATAATATATTTATATTATATATATAATATATATAGTATAGTATACTCTATATATATACTAATATTAAAATATTATATGAATATATTATATTATATTAACTCTAATATATATAATATATAATATATATATAGTATAGTATATATTATTACATATATATATATATAATATATACTAATTATTGTATATATATATACTATATAATATATAGTATATATATATATATATTATTAATAAACTAATATTATATAATACACATATAATATATATATATAGAGTATAGTGAAATATATATTAATATATATATATATATTATTAATATATATATATCCCATATATATATAAACATATATATTAATATAAATATATAGTAGTATATACCGAGTTATATATTAATAATAGTATATAATATATATTATAACACTAGTATGATATGTGCTACATATATAAACTATATATATTTCCTGCTGGTATATATTATATTAAAAAATAACAAATATTTATAAATTAAATAATAAAAACTACAAATATACTATATATATTATATAATAATATATATTTAATATATATAGATTATATAAAATATAACCTACTTTTTAAATCCTTGATTAAAATAATTCATAATAAAATAAAAGCAATAACCTTTTATAAAATTATATAAAATCTATATAAATATATATAATATTATTACTGTATAACTATTATAATGGTTAGAGATAAGTAAAGGAAATGGTAATTTTCGTGTTTCGTGACATTAAAGAGTCTCTTCTCTTTATCTTTATTCGATTAATAAACTGCTTGCATGTTTTTACTACTTCCTCGTTTATCTTTACTCTATCTCTTTTACTCTCACTCACTAACTCTCTCTCTCACTTCTCCTCTCTCTCTCTCTCCTCTCTCTCTCTCTCTCTCTCTCTCTTTTATGTTCTCGATCTTAACTTTCCTTGCTCATTTCCTTTTCTTTACCCATCTAGTGTTACATATCCCTATTCTTTTTTCCTTTTACCTCCTCTCTCTCTTCAGGTCTCTCCAAAGTCTCTCAGTCCAATCTCTCCTGCTCCCATTCTGTTCTCCTCTCTTCTTGTCTCTTATCCGGGTCTCTCTCTCCTCTCTCGTCCTCTCTCAAATGTGAAGCACAAAGACGCCTTATTTATTTCGACATTCATGCATAAAAGACCAAATGTTAATCACTTTCTTCAACTCCCTAAACATCATTTTTAGTGCTATTGCGACAACCTCTATACAAGCCATGAGAGTATAATATTACATAATATAATACCACTACCTTCATCGAGTAGTAGTCGACTATTATATATATAATATTATCTATACCACTATATATAAATTATACATATATATTATCAGCATATGTATGATAGACTATTCATATATCACTATAACCACCCCTTTATAAATATATATATAAATAATATTATCTCAAGATTACTATATTATATAATATATCCTAATAAATCAAGATAGGCCGTAGTATAGGAGTCACTATATTAGATATTATATATACATATATAACCCCCATATATATATATTATGTTAATATTATATTATATATTTTATCTATCTATCGGTAGTATTATTATATAGGTAATTAATATTATATGATATATATTATTAGGGTATATTATTATTATATTCTAATATATTATATTATATATTAGTATATATTATATAACTTATATCACTCTATTATATATTTATATATAGGTATTATATATAATATAATTATATTAATGATAAATATAATTAAACTGATATTAGAGTTATATATATATATATTATATATATTATATATTATATATATATATAATATATTATATTATATAATTATAAATCTAAGGACACTACTATACTGTGACCAGTCATTCTCTACGGAAATAGTGGTTTCTAATACGTTTGCAAATCAGATGCTTCTCTTCAACTCCGATGGAAGATTTTTGTGTGAGTTTGGAAGCAAATGAGCTAGTGTTGCAGTGATATACGACCCTTCTATTATTAATTATTTATTATATTATTATATATATTTGAGTACGTAGTATTTATTATTATTTGAATTAATATTATATTATTATTATTATTATTCCTTATTATTTTTAAATTATTAATATTATCACATTATTATTTATAATTATTATATTTATTGGTTGTGCTTAAATGATTTTGATTATAGTATCATGAAAATTTAACTATTTTAGAATTTTATGACTATTATTGTTTTATTATTATGACATGCTCTGGGAATACACTGATTTGGCTTTTTAGGAAGAAATGATGAAAGTTTGGTATAGATATACTGTTGGGGGGTTAACTGGACGATTGATGTGGTTGAATGTGGGAGCCCTAGTTTAGTTATGGCCGAATTTGTTTAGGGCTTGCTTTTGACTGCGGCTAATTACCACCGCGTTTTATCATACGGTACAAAAGTGTGTTCATATTGTTCTGGGGACCACTTTGGTATGAATTGTCAAAGGCAGCAAAATTCAAGAGATTAGTAACAACTGGTTGATGGGTTACCTTGTAAAGGGTATTATTATTAATATTTTAGAAGGATTATTATGATTCAGAGATTCATATTTTATATTATAATTTTTATTCTATTTTATTTTTATTTTTATTTTTATTTTTGTTTATTTTATCTTTATTTTTTTTATGGATTTTTTTTTTTTTATTTTTTTTTATGTTTATGAATAATTTTTTATGTAAAGGATTAAGTATTAAATTTATTATATTATATTTACATTTATATTTATATTTATATTTAGTATTTTAATAATATGTCTATTTAATAGTTAAAATTTAAATTTATGCTGTATTGCTTTCGTTTATTATTTATTATTACTATAATTATTACTTATGTATTATTTATATATTATGATACTATTTAATATTGATTATTGATTATTGATTATTTTTATTATTATTATTTATTTTATTTGTGCCAATATATTATATTATGATTATTAGATTATATATAATTATTAGGAATTATTATTTTATTATAGTAACTATAAAAATAGTTTTATTTTATTATTATTCTTATTAACATCTTACTTATTTTTATTTATTCTATTTTAGTTATTTTATTTTATTTTTTCTAATTTTTATTTTTATAGATTTTTTTTAATTTGTTTACTTTTTATTTTTAAAGATTTATTTTATCTATTATATTTATTTTAATACTTATCTCTTATCGTTTTATATTTTATTATTCATGATTGGTCAAAAGGATTCAAAATTATAATTGAAATTTGATATTTTATTTTTATTTAATTTTCATGAGTTATTATTATCATTATTATTATATTATTATTATTTAAGTGATTAATATTGAAAGCTGCAGACTTTTATGAGAGCTCAAAATTCGATGTAGCCACGCTAAATGGTTCTCTTTATTATTATTTATTATTTATATATTTTCACTATGATCGTCAATTAATATGTATATCAATTTTAAATTTATTTATTCATTTTAGTTATATTTTTATTTTTAGTTAATTTTATTTTTATTTTTTTTTTATTTTAATTTATATTTATATTTTATTTTTAAATCTTATATTATACAAACTAATAGATATAGTATATTATTATAGGATTATAATTTATATTATATTCATTCTATATTATATGTTATATTTATAATTTAAGGTAGTTTATGTAATTATTATTATTAGCTTTGATATTATATATTTTGATTATTTTCTTAATATTATTAATTACTTAGTATTATTATTATTATTATTATGTTAATTATTATTATTAATTTTCATTCATTATTAAATTAATCTTAATTACTTACATTATTATTATTATTTTTTTTTTTGTTTATTCATTTTTATGCTATTATCATTATTATTAATTTATTGATAAATTATTTGGTAAATTTTTGACTATTCTCATTATGTGTATTATTGTATTATTAATTATTTTATAATTATTATAACAACTTTTTTACTCAAAATTATTATTAATTATTAATTATTATATTAATGTTTATTACCTTGATTGATTTAATTCTTAATTTGAATTAATGATTGATTATTTATTATTATTATTATTATTATTATTATTATTAGTCTTATTGATTGATTATTAGCACTAAATAATTTTGATTATTATTATTATATATTATTATTAACTCATCCTCATCTTGCAAGGATACCTTGTATGCATAATGAGTGTGGATGGGAAGAGACTCTTTTTGAGATTCGGCCTTGATGGCTTTAGGAAGGTTCAGCGAATTTATTGATGAATATTACGAAAAAATAGATTGGTGGTGAATAATGCAATGTCAAACTTTGTGAGAATCTGTATCATTATAGACAGTAGTCGTACGATAAATACATGAAACAAAGAACGTAGAGGAGCAGAGAGATGAGAGAGAGAGAGAGAGGAGAGAGAGAGAGAGAGAGAGGAGAGAGAGAGAGAGAAGAGAAGAGAGAGAGATATAGTGTAGTAAGAGAGATGCTAATTAATTTTTGAAAATTTTAAAATGAATTAATATTTTTGTTTCGTTTTAACTGAATTTATTTTCACGCTTAATCGATAAATTTTTGGTAACTTATATTGTCTATAATATATTGAAAAAATATTTCTTTTTAAATACCAAATATTTCTCAACCAATTGTATATTAATTATATTATGTAGTATTATATTAATATTATTAGATAATGCATAAC
>JABUQX010087300.1:17500-23524 GCA_015478945.1 Trachelipus rathkii
CTAAATTAAATAATCTGTTACCAGGTGTAATGTACTGTAGGAAGAAAAATCAAAATGAATATTGAGTTTTCTACAGAGAAACTTTTTCCTGTGTCAATGAGAATAAATTTTCCCTGATTCTAGAGAAATGAAGGAAACCAGCGGTGGGAAGAGCTTAGCAATGTAAGAAGAAAGGTTGGAAGTTATAAAGAGGTTTAGTATATTGGTTCATCTTCAAGACGATCATTGTTACGGATAGAGTTATCGAGATCATAATATATAGAGAAGTGAGGGCAGAGTTATTCACAAGCTGAATCATGAGAATTAGAGGAAAATTATTGGCTGTGGTGACCATTTAAGTCACCAAGAATAATTATTTCATAAAAATTAAGACTAGGGAATAAGCTCTATTTTGGAATTAAAGTAGTCGGCGAAGCAGCATCTTCAACACAAACTAAACTTTATAAAATTATGCTTTAGAATATGATCAAAATATAAATTCATTAACTAATAATAATAATAATAATAATAATAATAATAATAACATATAATATAATATAAATAATAATCATCATATAATAAATAAAATTAATATAGTAATAACTAATCAATAATAAGTTATAATAATAATAATAATAATAATAATAATAATAATAATTTTGACGAATGTCGAAATATGCGACATGTAGAAGTCAGCGAACGTTGGTTCCATAGCGGGGTAACGCCATGGAAAACCTCAACCACGTGCTACAACTCATATGTTGTTCAGCAACGAGTCGAATTCCCAAACGGGTATAGTAGTGCAAATTTTGGTTGAAAGGATTATTATTAATTATTATTTATTTTATTTTTATATATTATTATTATTATTATTATTTTATTATTATGTATTATTATTATTATTATATTATTATTATTTATTATTATTAATTATTAATTTATTATTATTATTAGTTACTATAATATTATTATATTTAAGTTATTTTATTATTAATTTATTTATTATTAATTATTAGATTATTATTATATTTAGTTATTATTATTAGGTTATTAATTATTATTGATTATGTATTATATGTGATTATTATTATATACTATATATATATTATATAGTATAAATAGGTTATATATATATAGTAGTATATACCGTTGATATAATATGATATTAATATATATTAGTATAGTACGATATGTATATATATGATATATATTTTGCATATATATATATATAGTATACGTATTATATTAGATATATTAGGTATATTTAGTTTACTATTATATAGTACTTAATATACTATATATAAGTACTAATAGTGACTACTATGATATTTATAGTATATATCATATAAGATATATATAATATAGTATATAATATATATATATATAGTAATATAGTATTATATATTTATTTATATGATATTATAATATATTATATAATATATTATTTTATATATATATAGTACTAATTTATATATAATTAGTTTATATATACTATATAGTGTATATATAATATATATATATATATATATATATATATATTGGATTGCGTGTATGTATTTATGTATTACAGATATATCCCCTATTGTTACTTAATTATTTCATCTCATTTTGTATTAATCGGAAAGTACCAATTTTTTGTTTATAAGTAGTTCCTGAGTACAATTTATTTTTAGTACTTTTCATGTCCACTTATCTTATTTAATTAATATTGGCGTGTCAAACATCTTCCATATATACAAAATGGCGTCTATTTTTAGAAGTTGATATCTTATCTTCGACGTAATTATATTAATACCCCTAACCTCTACAAATTCTTAACTTTTTTTAAAAATAGTTTTTTTTTATATATATATTATCAAAGACGTTGTATAGTGCCGCATGCCACAGGTATTAATATTTTTCTTCCACATTGCGACATTTTAAATTTATGATGCATCTTCACGGAAACTTTTTATTTTTATTGCCTTACCCTTTACTGACCTCATTAATTTATTTTCAATTCACTTGATAATTCAATCAGCACATTCCTAAGAACTATTTTAGGAAGTATTCGGATATTTAAAGCAAGAAAAAATTTAAAAACGAGAAATGTATGCAATGCGACACGCTATCAAAAAAAAAAAAAAAAAAAAAAAAAATACATAGTAATATCATTACCTCCCTAACTTAGGGTAAAATTATCTGTATGGTTTGCTATTACATTATTTATGTCTTCCGATATTAGTATCTCGGCATTCAGTACTCAGCGGTTTTTTGTTGGCATCCATAGAATCGAAATCATTTTTTAATCAGCTTTAAATTTTCATAGTGAAGGGTAGTTTTCATTAATTTTAAAAACTTTCAAATATATAAATTTTAATTAAGTATATAAATTTTAATTAAATATATAAATTTTAGAGAACTAGTTCATTGACATCATGACCAACTACAAATAACTTACGTTTTGTTATCACTCTTACTCACCTTTAGTTGTAATTCTGCGCAGTTATCAAGTTTGCATGGACTAATACCCCTTAGTATGCATGACTTATAACTACACTGATTGGTGAAGCCTTTTAGCCAATCATGTTGCATTTAATGACACTGCATCATATATGGACTAATACCCCTTGGTATGTATGACATAACTACACTGATTGGTGAAGCCTTTTAGCCAATCATGTTGCATTTAATGAAACTGCATCATATGAAATTTTATGCGATGAAATTAAAAGTTTTTGTATTAGAAAAGCATTCCCGGAGTCAACTTTCATGCTTGTAAACAACAGAAAGACTAACCAACTATAATCTCGGGTCTCGAAAGTCAGCGAGCTTTATAATCGTGTGCAAGTAAAATATAGATATAAAAGTGCAAAAAATGAGCAATGCATCTTAATGTGATATCATTGTTCAAAGTAAGCGATTCATCTTGATGTGATGTCATTGTTCAAAGTAAGCAATTCTTCTTGATGTGAATTCATTGTTATAGATAGTAAGCGATTCATTTTGTTTCGACGACAGTAGAAGAGTACTTTTTGTGTGTAGGAGAGAGAGTGTGTGTTTTTGTGTGTTCATGAGATCATGATTGAGTTGGAGAGAGAGAGAGATAGATATTGCGGTATGTGCAGAGCAGTTATTTATATATAGCAGATTAGCCATTTATGATGTAGGTTGAAATCCCCATTGTGTTGTTAGGTGTACTGATGACGTCATGATACTACTCGAGCATTAAGTTATATATATCTTCTTATTTACAGCAATTTAAACAAAAAGATTTTAGCTTCATTAAACAATTATATATCTATATACTATAGTTATGATTTATTCTTCGTCATTGAATATAAATTTCGTTCATGTGCACTTCTTGAATATGTATGAATTAATAAAAAAGTATGAGATAGTATATAAATAGCGTAGATATATATAAGGTCAATATTAATGTATAGCTTATACTATATATATATATACTATATACTATACTACTAGTATATATAACTACTTACTATATAGAAACAGAGTACTAGGAGCGTTCAGAGAGAGGAATAGTAGTTAAAGGTGAAAATACGAGACCCAATGGAGCTGATTAATGATTTACGTTATACCATATAACGGTCAGATAGTTAGGTGAGATATACGTTAGGGAATACTAGTAATTTATTAAGTAAAAAATTATATTCGATGTGAGACGTATATAATGAATTACGAGAGCGATATTCTTCAGACATACGAGGGCATAGGCATCACCTTTCCATCCTTGGGATTACGGACAAGGATGATCACCAGTCAGTATATATACAGTAATATAATAAGGACGCATCATGTTATATCGTGCAGTAATAGGTGTGTTACGACCGATACATTATAGGTGGATCGGTAGTCATACAATACGGGACGTAATCGTAGCCGTCTATCAAGGCAGGTACAGTGGAGATCGTAGTTAGCATTCACTGGGAGGGGTTACTCACCTCACTCTTATTGCGAGCTGGTTCAATATGAATACAAGTATGAGGCGTATATAAGCTATATTTCCAGGCAGATCTTGGCGTGAGGGTATAGAAGTCTAAGGCCTAAGTCAACATGCACGAGACGATGAGTGAGGAAGAGTAATAAATTAGACGTGAGCCAAGTATCGTCCGCGCGGATCGTCCTACAGAGTATAGGTACACGGCAGTATATATATAAGCCCTAAATGGTTATCAGGGTAAGACGAGTTAATCACAACTATTGTAGAGAGTATGAGACCTGCTAGATAGTTTATATCAGTATCATGATAATACGAAGACTGGTGTACGATAAGAAGAGGCGCCGTCGTGAGGAGGGAGGTAGTGCAATACCTCCATGTTGAGGTAAGGAGTTGTTGGCTGGAGAGGGGCTTAGTATATTAATAGGTATATATATAGTATATATAGTATATATTAGTATTATATATATATATTATAAATATTATAATATATATAGTATTATATATATATATATATTTATAATTTTGGTAATAAATATCCACTAGAAGAAATAATTTTTTACTGCTTATTTTTATACTTATATTGTTGAATTCCTTATATTACTGTTTTTCAACTTAGTTATGGTAGTAATATTTTTGCATCATATAAGGAGTGTACGTGTTTAAAATGAACCTGAGAGACAATCGAAGTGGAATATATTATATATATATATATATAGTATACCTATAATATGTATATATATATTATAATATATGCAACTGTATTAAATAATATATATTATATAGTAGTAATGATTCGTATATATATGATATAAAATACTCATATATATATATAATATATATATATATAATATAGAGAGAGAGGAGAGAAGAGAGATGAGATAACATAGTATTTGTAAAGAGTTCTGCCTGATGTCTAAGAATATTTTTGCAAGGAAGGAAAATTATTTAAAAAAACATTTATTTAAAATTTTTAAATTTTTACTTTTAAAATTGATTGGTTTTTTAATACACATAGCAAATTTTTCGATAGACAACTAACAAACACCTTCACACACACAAACATATATAGATATATATATATATATATATGTATATATATATAATAATATATATAATATATATATATTAGTATATATATATATATATATATTATATATATATTATATATATATATACTATATATAATATGAATATATATATTCTGGAGAAAAAAATATTTGTTTGCTTTGAATATTTGTGTTTGATTTGTTATTTAAAAAGTAATATAACATTGATATATAAGTATATAAATTACCAGTTGAAATACGTCAAAATGATGGAAATGTTGTAACTTAATGAAACACACAGAACATAATGTTGTACTTTAAAATAAAAATTCCCGATATCATTTCAACATTAATTGTCGACGAAGGGATTTTATTACTTTTCTTCCTTTTCGTGAATATATATATATATATATATAATATATGATATATATAATATAATATATATATAATTATATATATATATATATATATGATATATAATATATATATATATGTATTATATGATATATATGTATATATATATAAGCCAGGAATAAAAAAGTTTAGTTGTATAATTTAAGGTTCGAAGTTTGTAAAATAAACACGAGTTCACGTCGGATTCGGAAGTACTTCCCCACCCTTCTGATTCACAATGGAAAGGAAGACCACAGGAACACAAACTTAAGTTAATGAATTTATTTGTAAATCTATGTATAAATTAATCAGTGGAGCATAAATAATTCGAGCTTGTTCATTTTCATCGTAATAATTCTACAGTGTCAAAAAATGGCAGTTATAATTAGCTTCAGTATAAAATATAAGGTGTGGGAGAAATTGATATTTAATAGCGAAAAAGTCATCTCTTGTCTCATTAACAAACGAATTTGTTCCGTTTAAAAGTAACCATATGCTAACAAATCTTTGTGAACCTTTTAAAATGGTGGGTAGAGTGGTAAGATCGCATAAACATATGACACCATCGTTTAGAAATACCGAGAAATTCTAATGTTGTTCATAAAATCGTATCCAATCTTTGAACCCTCCTGTGAAAAAGTCTCTGCCCAGTGGTAGTTGTGG
>JABUQX010087301.1:0-5000 GCA_015478945.1 Trachelipus rathkii
CAGCCGTCGTTTTTCAGACCGTTCCCCAACCCCAGGCCCTCAGCAATATCCGAATGGATATTCTTTCTACCATCACCATTTCGGAAGAAGTGTAACTCCCCGTGCTTTTTTGCGGGAAACCAGCAAGCCAGCGGTTCATAGAGGCGGTGGATCCAGCTGGCCACTCCTCCGTTTGTTCTTCTTCTTCGCCTTCTTTTTCTCAGGCTGTCCTGCGCCTGTACGACAGGTCCACCAAGCTTTTCTTTCTGATCAATACGGGAGCTTCATTTCTTTGGTACCACGAGATTCTTCCCAGCAGTCCGCTGTTCCTCTCCCAGACCGGGCTCTTTACGCAGCAAATGGCAGTACCATTCCTGTCTATGGTGAACGCTTGTGCACCGTCGATCTTTCTCTCCGCCGTCAGTTTCCCTGTGTGTTTTTAGTGGCTGATGTTTCCCAGCTCATTCTAGGGGCTGATTTTCTGTCTCATTTTGACCTTATGGTCAATTTGAAGAACAG
Source organism: Trachelipus rathkii (assembly GCA_015478945.1). Taxonomy (NCBI): domain Eukaryota; kingdom Metazoa; phylum Arthropoda; class Malacostraca; order Isopoda; family Trachelipodidae; genus Trachelipus; species Trachelipus rathkii. Next base: position 499 of record JABUQX010087301.1, read on the forward strand.
AAGGTTGGTTGATGGTTCAACATCTCTGACTTCTGCAGGTACGGTAGTCGCTTCTGCCATTAAAGGCATCTCTGCTATCGCTCCGTCTTCTGATACCTCTACTTTCTAGTCCATATTGCAGAAGGATTTCCCGGAGCTTCTGAACCCTTGTTCTTCTTCCTCTCCTGTTCAGCATTCGGTGCGCCACCATATTGAAACTACGGGGTCTCCCACCTTTGCTCGTGCTCGGCGTCTTCCCCCGAATAAGTTCAAAACCACTAAGTCGGAGTTTGAGCACATGCTCAAACTTGGGATTGTCCGGCCCTTTTAAAAAGTTCTGTCTTACCCCCTCCACATGGTACCCAAAGGATTCTTCAAGAATGGCGTCCGGTTCGGAAATTTTAGAGCCTTTGAACGCCTGACGAGTCCACCGGACCACTATCCGGGACCCCACATTAACAATCGTTTACTCTTAATCTGGCTGGGTTAAAAACCATCTTTAAGCAACGTTCATCTTAGGGCCTACCACCAATTTCCTGTCGCTGACCTAGGATTATTTCCGAAGACGCGGCCTCATTACCCCCTTTTGGGCTTCTTTGGAATATACTTCGCATGCCTTTCGGGTTTGAGGAGATTACCGCGCGTTTCCAGTCCAGCGTTTTAATCGATAGCGTTTCTCAGAGGTCTCCCCCTTTCGCCCTTTTCAACACCCTTAAACCTCCTTTCGTTGCTTCCACCTCTCCTTGCCGAAAACACGAGCAACCATCTTTCGCGGCTGTTTTTTGCCTGGTTTGGACCGAAAGTGGGATCACCTCACCAATCCGGCAAAGGTGCGCGTTTTGGTGGTCCTTTTCTTACTTCTTGATCCCAACACCGTCTCCGCCAGGGGTATTTGTCCTCTTGCAGAGCGCTATGGAGGCCTTCGCACCTTCCTAGGCCTGTTAATCAACAAGCCAGCTTCGTCAGTACCTCCGGCATGTTGAAATTTTTACCATTCGTTTTCTGGAACTTCGGAGCTGACATGTTTCGTCCTCTCACCGGCTCTCCATCCCCGTCCGAAACACCGAAGGGCATTTCTAACGAAAAGTTGGAATGACTGAACGAAGCACAGTCTTGGCTTTTTGACAGCTTCCTAAGAAGCCCTTCGCTTCTGCCACTTCTTCTGGTCCACCCAAGGGACTCTGCTCTGACTAGAGTTCAGGTAGACTTCTCTGATTTTGCTGGTCGGTGGTGTTCTCTACAGCCAGCACCGAACGGAGGTGTGGTCTCCCACCCTCGCCTTTCTCTCGTGAGTTACACCTGGCCGAAACACTTAGTGCTTTCGGCTTAGGGGGCACATTAAACTCTCTGTATCTTGCCGTCCCGTCCACTTCTGTACTTCCTGGAGGGTCGTTTGAGTTCCATATACTCACTGACCACAAACCAACTTAAACCTTCCTATTAGTCTCCCAGGACACGAACGGCAATCTCCTTAAGGGAAGCTCGTCACCTCGAATATGTTTCCCAGTTCACTACTGATGTTTGACATATTTCGGGGGCGGACAACTTTACCGCTGATTGCTCGTCTCCCCACATTGAAATTTGACGCGGATTTCGGGCCTTACCAACATTTCGACTATAAACACAATATCCAACGTGCCCAAGCTGCAGGAAGGATTTTCCTTGCGCTTCCACAAGACTGTCCTCTCTCCAAGGTGGAGTGGGCTCCAACTTCACCTGGTATTTAGCAGAAGAGATTCTGTGTGATGTGGTCTTCAGGAATTCCTCGAACCGCTTGTACCTCATGTTTCACGTTAAGGGCTGTTTTCCTCCAATCTTCATTCCGCTTTTCCACGGCCACACCCTGGCATTGAAGCGTCACGCAAAACTGGTTTGCAGCTCGTTTGTTTTGTGGCCCTGACATTTGAATTGCCGACCGTTAACCGGAATTTCGGTGTCACAGTTACCTTTCCTGTCAACGCTCTAAGGTACAACGTCACACCAAGGCTCCTCTGGGCACCTTCTTACCTCCTGGTGCTCGTTTTGAGCGTATCCATATTGACATAGTTGACCCCCTTCCTCCTTGCCGTGGCAAAAGGTACATCCTTACGTGTATCGACCGTTTTACACGTTGGACGGAGGATATCCCTATTGCCAACGTGGAATCTATAGCTAACGCCTTCTTATCTCATTGGGTTTCTCGCTTCGGTGTTCCTCTCTCTGTTACTATAGACCAAGGTCGACTTTTTGAATCCTTCTTATGGAGAGATTTAATGCGTCTCCTTGGTTCGGAGAAGATTCAATCTACTGCGTTTCATCCCCAGCCCCAAGGTATGGTAGAAAGGTTTCACAGGCAACTTAAAGCTTCCCTTATGGCTTACGGCTCAGCCTTATACAGAGCATAAGACGGATGCTCTGCCTCTCGTTATGCTTGGCATTCGCTCTGCTGTTAAAGAGGATTTGCACTGTTCTGCTGCTGAATTAGTGTATGGTTCTCTTCTTCGTCTTCCTAGTGATTTCTTTTCCCAGTCTTCTCCTCCTTCTACTGCTGACCCGCTTTCCTATCTTACCCGCTTGAGGCGCTGTGCTTCGTCGTGGAGACCGACTCGTTCTCGTCCACACATGGTGCATTCTTATGTCCCTAAGGATCTCTCTTCCTGCACTCATGTTTTTGTTCGTCATGACTCCCACCTCACCGCTCTCCAACCTAAGTACGATGGACCTATTCCTGTGGTACTTAGGAAGGAAAAATTCTTCACGATACAACTTCCCACACGTACAGAAGTCGTTTCAATCGACCCCCTTAAGCCAGTTTTCTTTGAGGCCAATGAACTTCCTGTTCTTGATCCTGGTTCTTTCCCTTTTGTTCCACTTTCTCCTCCTTCAGCTCCTTCCTTTAACATTCCTATTTCTCTTCCTGCATCTCTTCCACCTTCTCCTCCTCCTCCTCCTCCTCCTTCTCCCGATCCTCTTCCTTTCCCTCCCTCACCTGCTTCTCCTCCGACAACATCACAATGCGACCGGCTCAGACTCCACCAACGCGGTCATCGTAATTTTTGCTTCCAAGCACACCTCTGGTTCAGGATTCATCGCCTCCAGCTCCGTCTTGGGCTACCCTTACTTCCAATCCAGACGTACCGACACGCCCGATGACACGTTCCCAAGTTGGGAATCATGTCCAGGCTCCACCAACAGCTCCGGTCAAGGTATCGAGCCGATGTCGACACATACGATGGCCAGCGTGCTACCAGAGTTAGATTTACGTGCCTTCAGCCCTGACGTGGGGTATCTGTGAATAATTGAAAATATTTAAATATAGCTGCAGAGTTGTATTCTCTACGTGTAGCTGAAACTGATTACCAAATAGTTGTGTTGTATTTAAGAAAGCTCATAAATATTTACCATACTTAATATAGCGACACTAATTGAAAATATCTAAATATAGCTGCAAAGTATATCACACAAGTTGTATTCTCTACTTGTAGCTGAAACTGCATACCAAATAGTAGTATTAGTATTTAAGAAAACTCACAAATATTTACCATACTTAATATAGCGACACTAATTGAAAATATTTAAATATAGATGCAGAGTATAGCACACAAGTTGTATTCTCTACGTGTAGCTGAAACTGAATACCAAGTATCTAGTGTAATAAATTTGGGTGTTTATTTTTTTTGTGAAGCAATCCATCACTTCGATTACGACATTGTATTTGAATGCTTTATCATGTTAATAATACACTCATGTTCAAACCTAGAGAGTTAATGAGATTTTTGATACATTCCTTATTAGGAGACCTACGCTCAATTTTTTAGCTAAAATAAGTTTATAAATTTATCTAGGCTACCTCTGCTAGGCTCGTTTCAGATACTATAAAGTTCATCAATTTTCATTAAGCATACACAGTTTCCCAGAATTATGTAAATTTATTATATCTCTATTATAGTAATGAGATGTTTTGCAATTCGTGTTAATATGCTAATTAATGAAAGCAATGCTACATTATACAAATGATAAAGGGTCCTTTTTATGGCTCAAATTTATGACTTGAATTTGTCAACAATCTTGTCGCTAAATATATCTGATCCTTTTGAAGTCTGAAAAAGTTTAATTAATCACAATTTAAAACAAGGAAACGCTAAAAATAAAATAAAATATAATAAACTAATAATAAAGAATATAATACATATATAAAAATGATATATATAAATAATATATATATATATATATATATATATATTATATATATATATATAAAATATATATATATATATATAACTAATATTATTCCTTCCTTCACCGCCCACCCAGATGTGGGGCAGAGTGCCACGTAACTCACGAAATAGTATAGCCTAAAGTTAGAATTTCATGGAACGTAAGGTCAAAACCAAAAATTCCAGTTATCGTAAAACAAGCAAGACAACCCTCCCACTCTCTTCCAAACTTCTCCTCAGTCTAATACACTTTCGCGTACCACCCCCATTACTCTAATTCTCTTCCATCCACCACCATCTATATACAAATTAAATAGCCAAAGGAGA
>JABUQX010087301.1:10000-40000 GCA_015478945.1 Trachelipus rathkii
GTGTCCATACCCAACGACAGTCAAACCATATATTTGGATAAGTTACTTAACAGTCACAGAATGGGGGGTGGGAGGTCGGATGAAATTTTTTTCCCCAGGTAGCCTCCATGATACATAAATAGATGTTCTAGGGTTGAAATGAGGTTAGGTTAGGTTCATCATGTATCAAAATGGGCATTTTATACAAATAGTTACAATTTAAAATGATTTTTATATTTAAATTAAACCTAACAGAAATTAGCCAAAATTATCCAAAAAAAATGAATGGCTAAAAATTTTTCTTTTAGTAGGCAACATGAAATTAGCCAAAATGGTTAAAATTGGCCACATCTGGTAAGTGGTAACCTCAATGTTCTTTCCTATATTTCAATAGCCACGCAATGAAGTAGTGTGTTAAAGAATAGATAAAAAAAATTTAACTTTTTTAAACTTCTGTCTTCGCCCCTGAAAATATTTATTTTTATTTAAACATTTGTTTGATATATATATATAGCCTACTACATTTATTAATTTACACTTACGTAGCTGTTAAGTAACTTTTACCTCTATAGTTTTATCAATATTGATATCAATGATATCTCTATAGGTATTCATACATTCTGAAGCCAAAAGTGATTATCTTCTTTTGCATTTTAATATTCTTAAGTTTTTAAAGTCGAAAACTGGTATTTTAATATTTTGCCACAGAGGCTATTGTGTAAATATTATAAAGCTGATGTTTTTTATTACTGAACTCTTTTAACTTAAAGTGTATATACTGGTACAGTATATTTTATTAATCTAAAAATAAAGTGTTGGAAAAGTAAATTAGGTAAATTGAACCCATTAAATGGTTAAAAAATAATTAAAAATTTATGATGAGGCTCATATCAACGAATATTTAGAGAAAAGTATTAATCAAAGTATCAGTAAATTTCGGATTATAGGGAATGATTATTTTTACTCTCGAAACCATAAAAATGAAATATATTGAAATGCATTAATATAGTCAGATGAAGCTCATATAACATCATTTTTGTATAGTAAATATACCAAAAACCTAAAAATATTTATAGAAAAAAAAATATATATATATATTATACCTTTAATTTTAAATATTGATATATATATATAGTAATAATCTGATAAATCATAATTACAATATGCAGTTTTATCTTTAGAATAGGGACAGGACAAAGTCACATGGGCCTTTTGAGACTGTCCCAGCCAACTAAATAGAATCAATCACCCAACATGCTCATGCAAATCTACAAAATTTCTCTTTTGCTTGTCAATAACTTATAGTACTGTATATATGTACAAAGTCTATTGCCAAAAGAAAAATATTATAGCTAAAGTATATGCCAACCACACTACAAGGTTAAATAAGTTTTTCATAGTCATAACATGCAGTTTAACTTTAACCTTAATAACTGCCATAACTAAAAATAACTGCCATAACTAAATGTCTATCAATTTGGCTTAGTCAAAATATAGCTACTATATGATACCCAAATCATCCATATACCTATCCATTCTTAAATGTAGTAAGTGAGTCACACTCAACAACCTCCTGCGGCAAACCATTCAAAAAATTAACAATCTTATTAGTATTACTGAATGAATATTTTCTTACATCAAGATTACGTCTTGTTTTTAATTTGAAAATCTTAGTGTCACCTTGTAGCAGATTTTACTTTAAAATAAAAAAACCCTGGACTACAATTAACTAGATAAAAAATAGAAAGGATGATAAACATAAGAGAAAGGAATAAAGGGGAAAAAAAGATAAAATGTCTGAAACAGTCTTTAAATTTATTAAAAAATAATATTTCAAAAACCCACTAAAATATATTTATTATAAACACTTCGTATTTCTTTTGTTCTGTCTATCCCAAATACCCCTTACCAACACTGCCTCTATAGGTCTACCACTTACCAGATTACTTTCAATATTAATCTCTTACCTTATTTGCAGTATTAACCCAAAAATTAACGTTAAACATTACACCATATAAGACATTACAAGGGTACAAATATTTATGGTAACAAATATCTTTAATAAAAAAAAATTAAAAAAATATTAAATATACGGAATGGTTAATTAAGTAAATAGTCTTTTTTTCAATTATAAAAACAGTTTTAGTTTTATAGTTTGCAATTCACTGCCAACTCTTGTGGGGTTAAGTTTTAAGTTTTCAATTTATTTTAAATGTTTTTTTTTTTTTTTAAATATTTCAAAATGTTTTTTTTTTTTTATTTTTCAAAATGTTTTTTTCTATATTTTTTATCCTCACTTAAAAATTTCATTTTATACTTTTCAACTATTTTCCTTTTAATAATTTTTTTACTCATTATCACATAGAAAAAAAGTGATGCTTTTTTTCTTTCCTTAGCATTTTTCTGGTTTATCTCTTTTCAATTTTTTCAATGATTCAAAATGTGTTTCCTTTACTTCATAATTTATTTGTGTTTCACTTACTTACATTTTTCATTTTTTTTTAGGTTGTCTATTACCACCATGTAAATATCAATCAGTAACCAGTACCAAAATCCTCTTCAACCACTTAGGAACCCAATCACAGAAATTAATCCTTCCGCATACAGAAAATCCAATTCCATCAAAAATCCGTTCCAAAAAAAATGTAGCTCCAAAAACAATCCAGAAAAAATGTAGTCCAAAAAAGCCAGCTCCAAAAAAAAACTGAAGAGATACAAAAAAAAATCCTAACATAATATAATATATATAGCTATAGAAAAATTATGAAAATAATAAGTTAATTGAATTAAATGAAATTATGAAATTAAATGAAATTATTAATCAAATCAAATAAAATAATCATAATAAATCAAATCGAATAAATCTTGAAACAGAAATTAATATATCAAAAATAATTAAAAATACAATAAAGAAAAATTAATATTACCTGGCCAATGTTAGTAGCCATTTTTTTCTTCTACTTTCCGAATTCCCAAATCACAATGTACCTTCACCTTTACAGACTTCCATTACTTCGCTTCCAAACAATCTTTAAAAAACAAAAAATCTACTAAGATCAAGAAAATTACCAAGAATGAAATAATTAAAGTAATAAGAAAAATAATAATTACCCGTACCATAGAAGGATTCCAAATCCAAAAGAAAAGTTTCCCACGAAACCATGAAACCACTAAACTCTTCAACCGTCTACCAAACACAGTCCACAATTCCTCTATTAAATAATAATCAGGGATACAATACAAGAATCTTTCCAAATTAATTAAATCCTACGGAAAGACAAAAAATATATACATAAAAAAAAAAAAACAATTAGCAACATTAATCTACAATCATTCACTTTCACTCAAAACAAAAAATGAGAGTGGTGAATGCCGTGAAACAAAGAAGACGAAGGTAATAAGAACCGTTGAAAAGAAAACTACTAACTACTGAAGTCGTCAGAACATCCACCACTCACTAATCACATGGATTCCCCCCCTTCATAATACCCTCATACATGTCAAAATTAAAAATACCCCAATATGAATTAAATATGATACAAACAAAGACTATACTATACTTACAGACCTACACTCCCATGATCTCAACTACTGTCTGACTGACCGACCTGCTGAATGTCCTTCCAGGGCCTAAGACTGTCTGACTTTACTAAAATACTTACCCTAAGGGCAGCTCACCTCAATTCCCTCTCTTTCTCCTTCACCATCCTGTTCTGGTTCGCTTCTCTCACTTAGATCACTTAGATATACTCTATTCTTTATTCGAATCCCTTATATTCTTAGTGATGAAAACTTACTAGACCTTTTCTTAAATCCATGAATCCCTCTCCTCTTTCCAAATCTAGGTTTCTCCGATCATTCTTATATCTCTTTTCTATTCTATCACTTCATATTTTACTCAGGAAAGGCTCCTCCACATTTTAAAAACAAACCATTTGATCACAACAGTCTTTTTGTCACAGTCCATCTTTCATGCATTTAAAACATCTTATTACCTTCCCTTCTTTCCAACACTGGCAGCCCATGGTGGGCCCCTGTTCCTCCGCAATATAACAAAGTTTGTCTTTCTATTCTTTTTATTCCCCTCTAGTTTCCTTTTACAACTGCTTCCTGTACCTTTCATTCTTTTTTTCATAGGGAGCTTGGTCTATTTTATGTTTCTTCTCATCTTTTCTTTCTTCAAATATACCGTTACATTTTGCCTTCCTAATGTTGGTCATTACTTCCAACTTCACCTTCTCCCACATTCTCCACTTATTCATGATCTGCTCTTCCCATTTGGTTTTCAGATTTTGTGGTATAAGTTAATGTGCACTTTTCACATCTGTTCCCCATTCACTCATACCTAAACATATCGCTTCACTCATGACTTTAGCATATCTTATCACATATTCTTTCACGCTCTCTTTCCTCAATTTTCAACACATCTAACACACTACTGAATATCTCTACTCTTTTGTCCAACTTATATCTCTTATCTAAGGCTGATAACATTAAAATCACACCTCGGAGTTTAGTTGATTCTCCCATACTTATATTCTTTATGTCCTCTGCCTCCCCTTCTAACCCTTCTAAATGTAATCTTATAATTAAACCATTTTGTCTCACTCTCTCATTCAATTGTACCCAATCACTAACCTTCAGTCTCCATTTCTCATAATGTGTCTCTTGCCCCGAAAATATAGGACACTTACCTATCATTCTACACTCTACATCCTTCGTTTGATCCTCATCATTGGAACCCATTCTAAAGTAAGAAAGTAGCAGAGTTGCGCACTGATTAAATATATTCTATCAAAATAATGACAGGTAATTTACCCTACTATAATATTATAACTATATTATAATTAGATAAATATACAAATATTAAAGTTACCTTATTTAGTATAGATGACTATTAGTATAGCTCTCGATAAATAATAAATAAAGAATGAATAAAAATAAATACTGTACTATAATATATAAATATGAGGGTTAATAGTATATATATGTTAATACAGTCTCGTAATATTCGCACTGTCCAATCCAGTCAATATTATATTAAGTCACGTCAATTTTATAATACCATGATGAAAATCCATATATGATAAATAAATGAATAGCTATATGATAGCTCACTACTCTCTCACTGATGATGACACGTCTATGATATGATAATGGAATGTCTATCCCTCTGGTTAGATGTTGGATCACACTCTTTAATTGTTCCTATATTCACCTCAAATACTATGTTTATTATTATTATTATTTTATCCTTATATATTTTATAATTTCAACAAAGACTTAGGTAACTGCAACAAAAAATTTATATAGCAGACGATGATGATGATAGTACTCTTCATCACTGTCTGCTATCAGCTCATTTTTTTGTTTCAGTCCGCATGATTTGCCAAGCATTTTCTGGCATGTCCATAGAGTTCCACATAAGTTTTTTGATCAAGAATTACTCCCAAGATATTTGACTTCAGTGGAGGGGTTTATAGTGATTCCGCCAATCTTGAGAGCTATGTAATTCAGCTTTCTCTTATTGGTGAAAGGCACTATAACTGTTTTGCTTGGATTGATGTTCAGTTCTCTGCCTAAACACCAATTGTAAGCAAGATTTAGGGCATGTTGCATAAGCTCCATTAGAGCCTGTGTGCTTGCCTCTATTGATAATTACAATATCATTAGTGTATCCTTGCACAATCCTGATTTGCTAAGTTTGGTGATGAGGTCATCAACCACTATGGTTCACAAAAGGTGACACCACCCCTCCCTGGGGGCATCCCCTTAAGATGCCACAGTGATTTTCCTCTCCCTGTCTAGCTGAAATATGTCTTATCCCCAACATTGCCTTTATCCAGGCAATCATTGAGTGTTTAATGCCTTTGTCGGCAGCAGCAGCTTCCATTGTTGTATACAAGGTGTCAAGTACACCCAGTATTTCCAAGAAAGTGCACATTGCCACTTCCTTGTGTTCTAGCACTTAATCTAGCTTGGATACCACTTGAGCTGTTTAGGGTGCCAACTGTTGATTTACTGGATTAGTAACCCCATTTATTAAGGTGAATTTCTTTTTCTAAGAAAATTTCTACCCTTATGCGGTAGTCAATCATTTTTTCTATTGATTTTAATATGAATGATTATTGTTCGATTTGACACGGGGTCAGACATACGGTAGTGTGTCTTCCCGTCTTTAGGGATGAAAACCACCCTTACCTTCCTCCTCAGCTGGAGAATATATTCAAGAGCATAACTCGCCCTAAAGACCTTCACCAGCAGTGGAAGTAAACTCTGTCCTTGTTGAAATGGGACAGGAAATATTCCATTCTCTCAAGGAGATTTATATGGGCCAAAGGAGTTTATTGCTCATTCTATCTTTTCCAGGGAGAAAATTCTGCCAGACAGACTCAGCCCATTTGTCAGAGCTTCCACATCTCCATTCATTCCTCCTCTCAACCCTCAACAGTTTCATTGTGCAGAAAGTGAGTATTTGAAAGTTCCACTAAGGTTTCCCTGTGGCCAATTGTATAGAGCTGCAATCTTTTTTTAGGAGAAGGCTTGGGCCATTTGATTGGTCTTTTGTGAGCACTTTATGTAAACGTGCAGCTTCAGGTTGACTCAATGTCTCCGCACAGTGTTTTCCAGTCCTTTTGGACTTTGAGTTCTCTGTTATAAGCAGTTAAGGCTGTTTTGTATACTTCCCAATTTTTGTTTCACTTAGCTTTGTTGTCTCCTGGTCTTAGCCCTTAGAGTGGTCAGTTCTTGGTTCAACCAGTGAATTCTTCTAGTTACCCTCCTTTTTTTCATAGGGAAATTGTTTTAATATGAATCTTGCACGAGTGTATGGGCAGTGGATACATCCAAGTCCTGTGAATTAAATGGTCCCTTTATATCCTCCACACTCTGCTTAAGGAGCTCTTTATAAAGTATCCAGTTTGTTAGCTTGGGTACTCTCCACTCCTCATCAACTTTATCCATAGCTATGATTTCAAATCTGATGTGCCTATGGTCCGAGTGAGAGACCTCGTCAGACACATGCCAGTCTAAGGCAGCATTGGTTAAAGTTCGGTCTAAGAACTCTTGTCTATTTGATGTAATAAATGTGGGTTTGTTGCCCTCATTTACATCATCAATACCATATTGAGTTAAGAATTCGAAGATATACTCACCTCTCTTGTTGATGTCACTGCTACCCCACAGTGTATGATGAGCATTGGCATTGCAGCATAAGATCAACCCAGTGTTGCGTTGTTGACTATTGAGGGAGCCTTTGCATTTCCTACAGAGGAGCCTCATGGATTCCTTGCAAAAAGTATGCTGAGGCAGTTATACCCTGCATTGTTGACACCTCTACTAAAGCTGCTGTTAGGTCTCTCATGGTAAAATCTGGAATAGAAAGAATTAATTCCGCTGCTAAGAACCATCGCAGCACAAGGCATGTTATGGTCACTACAGTAGATCAAATTACCCATTCCACTTATTCCTTTGATTTTTCCTTTTCTCGCTTGTGGCTCCTGTATGAAGTCTATCTTTAGCCTCTTACAAACAAAAGTTTGGATGAGGAGCATCTGTTGCCGCCTTTGCATGATATAGGTTTATTTGAAGGCAGCCTAGATATTCTTTACTCACCATTAGGTTTGGGGCCCTGAGTGGGTCCCCTCAGTGAGATCAACAATTGCGAGCCACCATTCCCATGCCCAGTGGCCGCCTTGATCGAACCTCCTCTTTTTTGCCGTTCAACTCAGATTGTGGTTTGTTTCACAGGAGGGGTCATTTCACCAGGGGTGGGAAACAAGTTCCCATCTGCTGGTTTTCCACCCTTCTCCTATGTTTTACATTGGCAAACTTGTAGTTAAGAAGATAGTTTAGAGATCCCAACTTAGTTTTGGATAGGTTGGGTCACAAAAGAAGGTGGACCAAAGAATGAATTAACCTGTTCTTCCTCGATCCCCGCCCTAGTCTTCCCTCCTCAGGATCTTCCACTCTTCTGTTTTTAGACCATAACAGCTGTTAGGTGTGAGTATTGGAGCATTGATGTTTTTTTAAAACACCCCCAAAAAGTTTTTTATTTTTTTTTTTGGGCGGGGCGGTAGCCCTATATTCTAAGGATAAGAACATTTTACGTAGGTATGCCAAGGGAGAGAGTGCGAGTGTAGAGCAAACAAAGAAATGACTTCCTGGGTTTCGAGCGTAAGGAACTATGAGGAGAGGGCTTGAAGAGTTAGGAATTTATTTTCTGTTATTAAAAAGTTATTTCTCAGAGGGGACATAATACAGAGTCTACAAAAGATTACATCTCAGATAATACAGAGATTCAATAAAATTTTTCTCAGATTAGACCACAAATGTGGCGAAACCAGGCCGGAACAGTATTAGAAATTAAAGAGTTCCAATCTGATATAAGAAAACATTTCATTCCAGTTAACTTAGTTTGTTAACTTTTGGAATAGTTTTGCCACAGGAGGTTGAGTGTAACTAGATTTTTGCAAACACTTCAAGAACAGGATGGATTAGGTAAATGGACATGGTTTGGTCGGGTTATCAAGTTATAATATATTTTTGGACTAAGCTTAAAATTGGCCCAGGTTTCTTTAGTTACAGTTGTGTAATTTATGTTTAAACTTCATGTTATGACTATAACAAAGTATTAAAAACCTGTAGTGGGGGGTTTAGCATTTGTACTTTAGCTTATAACTTTTTCTTTTAAGATTTAATTACTCTTGTATACAAGTATATAAAGTTATTGACAAAGCCCTGGCGTGCTCTTGTGGATTTTTGCCGCACACAATGCTACCTCGTCCTATGAACATGTTTGATTCTAATTGGGTCTTGACTGGACAAGTCCTCGCTAAGCCGCATGTGGCTTCCTACGTAGTCACTCCCTATATTTCTAATGTTCATTAGTTCTAATATATTGTACTCTTCATAAACCAGAAACATATAAATACTTTAAAGCAGAAAAGTTAAGAAAAAATGACAGGAACTAAACTTAAATATTGAGTAAAAATTATCTTTCACTTGCATGAACAAGTTTTAAAAGCTAATAGAGATTTTCTTTAACTCTAAGTTGTTTAAATTTTAAGGTTTTGCAATGTCATAATATATATTATATTAATATTCTAAATATATTATATAATGAATAGTATAATATATATACTATTATTATATTAATTATATAATGTATATATATATAAAAATATACTTACATTATATATATATATTACCTAATTTATATACTATATATACTATTATATATATATATATATAGCCTTATAATTAATCTATTATTAAAATAATTCCATTATGCATTATTATTTTTTTTCTTATTTCAGTGAAATTGCTGTCAATATTAACAAGAAACAATATTTGACGTTTTTTTTAGTGCCTGAAGTGTGACAGTGTGCTTTGATCTAATTTAGGTTCAATTAATGGTTCATATTTCTTCAATTATTCTTCTCATTTGACGTTGTGAGAACAATGATGGTCATTTGTTGAAACCACTTACCTTAAGGAAGGAAATATGCTTAGGTTACATATATTTGTTGGTGCTATTAACGGAACTACCAGGTGAGGAACGTGATGCAGCTGCCATTTTTTTTTCATCCAGTAATTGGGATTTATCCATAGGCTTTAATTCAAAGCAAATATTGTTGTTGTCACACTAGGTGTCATGCGCAAAATTTATTATTCAGGAGGGGTGGAGGAGGCCTGATTTTCCAATGTGGTTACTAGCTCTTTTCTGTTTCATCGTTTTCCTTTGCTTCATTTGGAACTAGTTTTGTTAAAAATTTTGTATTCTTCAAAATTTTTTGCGAAGGGTCTGGTAAACCCCTCAGGACCACCCTTCTGCATACGCGTAGCGTTTTAATATATTTGGTTGTTTTTGTTTTAAATAAAATTTATCGATGAATACCGTGTTTTTTTCTTAACTTTATAGGCCATATTTTATTTTGATAAACTAAACACTATTCAGATGAATCATTTAACCAATTTTCTCCTATGTTTGTACTTTTTATTTGTCTTTCCCTTTTAGGTATTGTCAATCTATCCACAAATAATAACAATAGTAGGCACCAGCCCAACTGGAACCTAATGTTGGTGACATCACTCCTTCACCACCTCTCCCCTAAATGTAAAATCATGGTTCTTTCTATTTCCTCAAAACACTCTTTTAATCCAACACTTGCCCGCAAACTTCCATCTATATGGCACACATATGTGTGATAGCTTTTGGCATCAGCTTTATATGGGACCCTGGTCATCAAAGACTATTCCCTGAGTCTTCTAAAAAGAGACTATGTGTAACAAGGGACGATCACACATAACTTGGCCCTATAATCTAAATCTTCCTTACTACCTGTTCTTATAAAATGGGGCGCGACACAAAACATATTGCAAGTTTTCCAAGTCCTCTGGTATTCTCACCAAATCGTTTTATAGAATCTTTTTAAAAATTCAAACCACGAATTGCCTTTTCTTTTGGCGGGATGGTTGCTTACTACCCTCCTTTTAGAATTCTTTACCAATAACCAATTCAGGACCTGCAGTTTACTTGGGTCAATATGGTTTCATTTTGTGATTTAAATTTCCGTTTACCTCCAAAATTTTAAAATAGTATCTTATTTTACCCAAATAACCAAAGAAACTATTTTCCTTATTATATTAATGCGAAATACTGGAACGCTATTAGGCCCTAACAACCTACTATTCAATTCTTTCCTCACTGGAATATTTGATGCAAGGAATAAGGATTAAAAAAATTTCTAATCTGAACTTTTAATTGGCCCAATTGTCCTATTCTTACTTTTAAATTGTTACAAAGCTAAAAGCAAACCTTTTTTTGGGTCCTTACCACAATTTCTGGATAAATTACGTTTCAGGTTATCGTATTTGAACTAAATGTGATTTGTTTGATTAAGTTTGATTTCTATATTTCATATAAATTTTCTAAATCTTCCTCCTCCTACTACCCTTAAATATTTGAAAATATCTTATGCGTTTTACTCGTTTTCTCCTTCTCTCTCAATCCCACCAACTAGATTTTCTCTTTGCCACCCTAATGGATCGTATCTTTTAAAATATATTGACTGAATATTCATAAAAAAAATTTTATAGTCTTCGCACATGATAAAACAATTTTGTTTTTTAAACTTATCCCAGTCAATTACTTGATTAATATCTCAAAATTTGCTATAATCACCATTTTGAAAATCTAAATCTTTTCATTATTAATAATTTATGCCCAGATAACACATTCAAGTTAAATTTAATTTTCCTCAACTCCGACATATCAATTATACTATTATTGTTTGTTAAAAATCAAAAGCTGAAAAATTATTTTAGTTTCAAGTCCACTGACTTGGGACAGTAAAATTCATGGGGTGAATGAGGACACTAAAAATATAACATAGAAAAAAATTATTATTTTCTTTTTTTTTTTTTTTTTTTTGCCTCATCAAACTCTGATAGTAGTACTACAGGTTTTATTTAGATTATCTTTCATTCTTAATGTTTCTCACTTTCTTTTTATTCATGCCTACACTATAATTTAGGAAATTATAGAATTATATCAATCACTCCAATAAAAACATGTTTTTCTTTAACTTGTTAAAAAGGAAATGTTAGTGGGATGTATTTTAATACTTTTTTTTCAGTCCTATACACGTTTAGTATGTTTAGCTTTTTAACTTTGGCCAAAAGTAAAGGTTTTCTGTTTCAAAGCAGTTCATAGGGGTGCGTTTAAAATCACTGTGGCCTAACTCATACCATAATGTCCCCTTTACCCCCCATCATATAAAATAAATGAAAGGTGAAATTAGGGACCACCATGTAGATTCTATATATTTTACTGTTCATTGAATTCTTACTTCCAACACTTTTTTAAATTTAACCGTTATAGACTGGATTTAAATATAACATATTTTGTCCTTTTCTTTATACACATTAACAATTTAATTAAGAGAGAGAGCCAAAATAATGCTCTCCCAAAAAGCTGTGCTCCTATTGACCTCCGCCCATCCCGTAATGGGTGGAAATAGAGAGACACCACGAGTGGTGTATGCCCTTTATTTTTACTGTATCTCTCTCTCCCATATTTCAGATACTCTATGTGCTTAATGTTTTTAAAATAATAAACAATTCAGGCTACTCCTAAAACTTATAATAAATTTAAAATAAATAAATGTAAATTTACACACAATATGAATATATAGAGATGTCACATATATACACCCCATATGTTACCTAATCACATGCCATTCAAGTGAAGTTCCAAATGCAGCGTTTCATTCAAATATGTTTAGTTTAACGATTAAATTATGTGGGCCACTCAAAATGTTAGTTATCTATTCTGTCTGTGTTGACCAAAAAAAAAAAAAAAAAAAAATTCTTGTATTGAGAATAAACTACCAAAAATTGATGAGAAATATTTCACTTAACACCTTCAATAAAAAAAAATCGCGACACTGTCGTGTAGGTTCATGGACCAACTGACTCAAAAAATTTTCAGTATAAATTTATAAATACGAGAGAGCCGTTTATGGAATCAGAGCCGCATACCTCAGTCAAAGAATGCCCACATGTTAATGATACAGAGGAAAATATTATAATCTCCCCATTACGACGAATGCTTTTTTCTTTGTGACATGGCTTTTCCAATTTCTTTCACCATTTCTATATCTATTTCTTGAAACTGGTACAATTTTATACATTTTATTGTGCATAATGATTAGTTTTAATGTCAGTCACTAACACAGATTGAATATTATTTTTAACAAAGTGCTACACCTCCACCACTCCTTCTTCTACAGTGAGATAAGTGAAATGAATATTCACTTATTTCATATTCCTGAATACAGTCCCCATAAAATGCCTCATTAACTCATGTTTCAGTAACTAAAACAAGTATGTTGTAGCTGATTTTACCAATAAAATAAAAACCGGACCTACGAAAGTTGATTCAAAAGAGAGTGGGGCTGCCTTCCAGGACAGAAAAAGGGGTTATAAAAAAAACCATTCACCTTAAATTTATTATCAAAAAAATAACACAGATCATATAAATATACCTCCTTATATCTAATAACTGATACACTGTATCCTGATACCACAAGAACAATTAGTATATCCCATGATATCCCACTACCACAACCGTATACCACACTACACTACTTTACTATCCGATACCCCTTATTAGTAGAATTCCTTTAACCTTAAAATACCCTATTTTATCATTTATAATAAATATCCTATGTGAAAATTAAAAAGAGAATATAAATTACTAAATATGTAATAATCGAATTGATATATTAAAAAATAAAAAAAATTAAATATGGGAAATAGGGAACGACATAACATTTTATTAGCATTAAATAAACTAACTTCTTAACTGATATTGTTGTTAGGAAAATTTATTTAATTTTTTCTCTTTATGAATTATTACACAAATTAATATACTTAATTCGTTACTTAATTTTTTTCTCACACTGTGTGTGCGCGCGAGAGAAATTCTTTTCATATTTGTTTACATATTTAGGCTAGTTATTTCCACATTCTCTTCAAAATATTATTAATTTCTTTTCAGTTAAATTTTTTTATTTTTTGTTTTTTCATTTATCTTTTTCCAGTTTCTTTCTCAATTTTTACATAAAATTTTAATTTTTTTTCTCGCCAAGAATTGTCTATCATTTTATTATTTATGTCTCTCTTTGGAAACTGTTCTTTCCATTAATATTTACTTATTTAGTTTTGTTATGTTTGTTTATTACAAGCTTCTTCATATGTCACGATTCAACACCACCGTTTTTAAATCTTTAAACTTGGTGCAACATACATATAAACTACCCAATCTCCAAGAAAATCCAACAAACCAACTCCAGACAGACCAAGACAAAAACAGCGCCCACCGAAAAAAAATGAAAAAGATACAAAACAAAACATCCTTTAATAAAAAAATATAATACTCAGAATAGAAAAAAAATTATGAAATTAAATATATAAATTAATATTAATTTTTTACTCAATCACACTGTGTAATAAAAAACACTGAAATATCCCTGGACGCACTCCCATGTTCGCTGAGACGTTTCCATCTCTCGCAACTCTAAGAAAAAAAAAAAAAATAATTGAGACAACAATGCAAAAAAAAAACTGAATAGCCGAAACCACCACATATGCTCAAAATTATAGGTTTTTAGGTCAAACTATTGGTTGTCTCCCATTTCCACTTTTATTTGTGCAGCACAATGGAGCATTTGTGTGGAAGCATTTGATATTCAATGTGCTCTCACCTGTATTTATATTTGTTATCTTTATTTAAACTGAATATTAATTTTTTGACCTTTTTCTCTATAATTAGGACCACCATTACATCACCATATAAATATATATATATATTACCCGATCATATATTTTTTTCATTTAAATATCATTGATACTGTATATATATATATAACTATATATATATATATACTAAATATATACTAGATAGTTATATGAGTTATATATTAATACTCGCCGCCTCTCACTAAATATAGAATTACTAGCCTCTACTATAATTGACTTATTCTTTAATGAGGGTATATTATATTTATATATTGATATATATATACCGAATGCACATCTATATTTAACTACAAAATATATATACTCATATCATATATTAGTATATATAACATATATAGTATATGTTTTTACATAAAAGTGAAAAGTTATTATTAATATCTATCATATACGTATATAGTATGATTAATAGTATAGCACCGCATACTCCCCACAGCTTGGCCTAATACGTATATATTATACTTACCATCCCGTGGTGTTCCCCGTGATTAAACTAAATACTTTGAATATTAATATAGTAATTATATTAATATATATATACTAGATATATATATAATATATTAGGGATTGTACGATAGTATCGTCATCGGTATCTACGCGTAGTCGGGTAGTTTATCGGCCCATTTTTGGATCGTATCGCGTTAAAATGGCTGATACCCCTAGCCGATACTTCTTACTTTTTGGCTGATTTGAAAAATTCTTTTTTAAAACTCTATTAGATTCAATAATTAAATCTAGGTTCGATATAGATAAGCTAGTACTAGGTTATGTTTTTGTTCCTCGATTTCTTTTTAACTCAGATTTTAGTCGTTTCTCCCATCTTGGGCTTTAGCGTAACATTTATTACCTATTTGGACAGCCAAAATTAGATAATTTTATTTACAGGATTTTTTCATTTACATTTTTAGTTGATCAATTAATGTATTTTTTATTTTTTTTGTACGCAATTTCGTCAGAGCGTGTGAGTGCGTGCCAGTGAGAGGATGTTTTCTGGATATTCATATTTTAGATAATTTGAATGTGTTAGGGTTTTATCGTTTTTAAAATTTACGGTTTTAGCGTACGAATAAATTTTCCCTCATTTCTCCTTTGGTTTTTTGTCTATTCCTTTCTGTCTTTTTTTTTTTTTTTTTTTTTTTTGTGATTGCCTGTGCGTGTGCGTGTATGATAGCAGGCGTGGCTTTCTTTGGACTTTACCAACATCAATGGCTTCCACTTCTAATTCTGCATCCATGGAATACTTAGAGGCCTTCCGTCTAACGCCTAAACCTAATTCTTATGGCCTCTGGTTCTGAGACCGAAGATGGCTAAGACATTCATCCTTCAACTTGTTTAAAATATCCAACTATAACCTTATGTTTATAACTTAACAGTTTGAATGAGTTGGAAGTATGTTTGCCTATTTGTAAAATATAACACGTCTCGAGAATACCTCGAATCGCCAACTCCATGTTCTGTGGCTTAACAATCATTTTTCCTGTCTACTACAATCTATATCTTATGCTTCTGACTACTGTTTCTTCCTACAGAACAGATTTTCATGCCTTTTTTGATTTACCTTACTACTTCTCAGAGACTGTGTTATATCTTCTCATCAAATACTGAATGTCCTCTATTTAGGGGATTTCAATGTACACAAAACCTGAATTGTTGGGTTCCTCTCGTACCTGATTAAGGTGGGGAGGAAGCCGAATCATTCAGTATTCTCAACGATCTGGAGCAACTATTAAAGAACCTACACACATTCCGGATAGTCCCAACCGATTCTTGAACACCACCTTCACCTATGTTTTCACCACTAGTCCTTCTCTCTATAACTACACCACCCTTCCTTCCTATCGGTAAATCTGACCAATTAACCTTATATTACTTATTTAATACTTCTCTCCAACCATCTCGAAATTCCGCCTGCCCTATGCGGTTTTTCTGGCACTTTCGATCAGGCCGATTTGGGGGCATTGCCTTTGCCTTCTACGCTAACTATAATTGAAGTTGACTGCTTTGAACTTTTAAGGACGCTTTTCAGATGTCTAACGATAAAGTGGCGGAACTGTAAGTTGGTTAATGGGATCAGCAGGTTCATTCCTTCTTGACTAAATCTTTTTCTTCCTCAAAATCCATGGGTTTCGATCGTGCTTGTTCCCTGGCCATTCATGCTAGAGACAATGGCTTATCGGGTGTGGGAAAAATTCTCGTTCTCCTATCACTTTTGCCAATTTTCATTCAGCTTAGAAATCGTTGCAGGGATACTCTTCGACGAGCCAAAGCGGACTTTCATTAAACGAAAATGCACGCTGACCCTCCTTGGTTCTCCTAGCTGACAAATCTTTCTGGCCTTTGCCAAAAACATCTCTAACAACTTCTGTAAATCATTCTTTCCTCCTCTTATTCGCTCTTGATGAGGTGTCTTTTAAGTTAATACTCCAACTTGAACAAGGCCAATCATACTCTTCGGCCCTCCTATTTTCCTCTAATTCAACCTGGACGATTCTTGGTATTCCTCTTCCTCCTCCTCTCAGGTTTCCTATGCCTGTTCCCGTGATCATTTCATTTGACCTCCTGCATGAGCTCCTGAAATCTCTTACTAACCCTCAGCAAAGCGGCTTGCAACGGCTTTTCTGTCACTAGGATCGTTTTGAGGAAGTGTGCTTCCGTGCTGACCCCACCCCTTTTTCAACTATATATCTTCTATGCTCCAATACTAGCACTTTCCCTCCAGCGTTGGAAGCGCGCTTATGTCCAACCTATTCTGAAAAAATGAAGCTGAAAAGGAATCCTTCTAACTATCGCCCTATAGCTCTCACTTGTATTTCTTACTAAGATCTTGGAACCCTTCTCAACTCTCATTTCTTAGATCATCTGGAATCTCTTTCCCTGGTTTTTCTGCCACATCCTCAGGATTACCAGTACTGGCTTTCGGGTATCGAGACTACTGGCCGATATTACTTTCCTATTAAACAGATTTTAGGTTTTCCGCCCCTTTTAGGGAAACTACGGGAAGCACCTGTGGTGGTGGCGCGACGCAACCAATACATTGGACGCGGTATATGGCACGCTGTCACTGCTCTCCAAGCTCCCCCTCCTTTGGGTTTCCTTCTTCTCTTGGCTTACTTATATGTCTAGCTTTCTTCAAATCGCTCAATGTCGGCTGTTGTTGAAAGGGCGACTTCGTTTCTTTTTCGTGCAAAGGCTGTATTATCTCCTTATTCTCCTACTTTATTCCTGCTTTTCATCGATGATGTTCTCACCTGCCATCTAACTCTCATCAACTCACTATGTCGATGACTTTGACCCTCATTCTTGCAAACTCCATATCAATTTCTGCTCCCCTTCTTTTTACTTCATAGAATTGCCTCTCGTCTATAATCTTTCCGATTCTATTTCTCGCTGATCTGGATAGAATTTCAAGGTTGGGTCGTCTCGACTCAACCTTGTGGAATTTAATTCTTTAAAAATAACCCAACTTCTATCAAATCTCTCTCTCTAGACACTTAACTTTCTATTTTCTTTCGATGGTTCTTCTCGTTCTCTCCTGTTTGACAATATAAACATCCTTGGCCTTTAAACATAAACAAAAAAAATGTTTTGAAACTTCAAATCACAGTGGTTGCTAGGACGGCTCAAAGAGAAATGGGAGTTCTGTTTAGAGTGCGAGAACTTTTTTTTCCTCTTCTCAGTTACTCCACCTAATACAAGGGTCTCATCCGCCCCTTGTATGGAGTACTCCTCTCATATCTGTGGGGGGCGGGGGCTCTGGTTTCATCCGGCTTTTGGATGTAGGGTCGATTCAAAGGCCAAAAGAGCTTATAAATTGTCCTGTACATTTGTTTCACTTGACCCTTTATATTTGGGGCGCGATATTGTTAAATTTATATCCCGTTTTCTATAGGCTATATGTTAATGGCAAGTGTTCGAGGGAACTATCCACTCGCGTACCACCATCCTTTACGACGCCCTTCGTATAGCACAAGGAGGTTCTGTGTCGGCACGCATGGGTTTCTGTGTTGATGTTTAGTAACTCCAGACTGGTTCGCTGCGGCTCTTCCTTCTTTCTAGCCAGCTCTGTTCTGTGAATTCTCTTCCATCATCTGTCGTTTCCTACTCAATTTAATTTTCCCCACTTTTAAAGCCTGCAGTCGTTGTGACTCATCTGCCGTAATGTGGTTTGCGTTAGATAGGATTTTGAGTGAGGCATTTTCAACACCCACTCCTTGAATGGGGCTCTGCCGTGAGTGGCAGGTGACAACTGCTTAAAAAAATTAAATAAATTAAAGCGGTTCTAAATAAGCGAATTCCTTAGCTTAGGCTGAAACCCCACAAAGAAATTGGCACCTCTGATGGTGAACCACTTCTAGAATGCCATTTTTTAAAATTTTCTTTCCTCACTTCTGACAAAAAAAAAAAAAAAAAAAAAAAAAGGAAGACACAACGAGTTTCAGCCGCCTTATCTGCAACCCTGGCAACAGCACTGGATAGTGACGGATGGTGGCTTTTCAAGCAAAATAAACTTATGAGAAGATATGAGGGATTTGGATATGTTAGACTTTTGATATAAGCTCACGGCCGAAATTGCATTAATTTCAACAGAATCACACCAGGGACCCTCATCGTAAAAACTGAAGAAGACAGTCATCAAGGAGCAAAGATAATTCAAATTTGCAGTTCATGTGAAAGAGGAGATGAGGCTCTCGAAAAACATGAGATGTGCTGCCTGCAGTAGAGAGAATCCCTTTCATGCCAGCCCCACATAAAATCAGCCAGCCGCCAACCTTTTTCATTATTATCAGTCATGCTTGCAGGTATTTTACTTTTTGTTTGCCTACCTTCATCAGTCGAGAGAAGAGCGTATTTTATTGTTTAGTGTAGGTGGGAATGTTAAACACCCCAAAAAGGAACAGTCCCTCGCCAGGATACTAGTGAAAAGCCTTAATGTTTGCATCACCAATTTGTGAATTTTAATTTGCAGTATTGAATGATATCTATCTTAAAGGAATATTTTATTATGTCATGTTGGAGTAATGGCGTGTTTTTTGTCTCCAACTGATCGGGCCGATTGATTGAGGTTTGTGTTTTCATAATTTTTTTATTCTTTTATTTGTATTTATTTAAGAATCTTCTTGTAAATAGTAATCATGTTAAAACATAAAAGCTAGTAGGCGCTAAACTTTGTTAATACTTACTTGAAAATGGAAATGGAAATTTTTTAAATAAAACACAAACATAAAGAAGTTATTAATATTATATTTGCTAATTGCTTATTCCTTTAAAGGTACTATTTTAACTTTATAAAATAAAAATATTGACTAAGTATTGTTTGTACAGGGAATGCAATACTTGAGGTTGCCTAGCAGTGGCACAAAATGTTCTTTCTTATTTACTGTGCTTATTTATTATATTATTTTTTAAAGTATTTTATCGGTACGGTATCGGCACCTAAAAAAATAGAGTATTCGGTATCGGCCTCTTTTTTCTGGTATCCGTACATCCCTAATATATATTAATATATATATATATATATATATATATATATATATATAATATATATATATAATATATATATATATATATATATATATTATATATATATATATATATATATATATTATATGTATTACCGTATATATATATACTTATATATATATATATATATATATATATATATATATATATTAATATAATATATTATATATATATTATATATATATAGTATATATATATATATATATATATAATATATATACTATATAGTATATAATACTTATACTAGCTATATTATATATATATATATTATCAGGACTTTGTGACCCATATTATATAGTCTTCACCTTTAACCTTACCTAATTTTCTGACAATTGTTTCTAAACTGATTGCCCTGCTTCCCCACCATTCCTGACCTGCACCTAACCTAGTTAATATCCCAGAAATCATGCACCTTCTACCACTAGCTTTCAGCCTCTGAATCAACCTCCTTATAATCTGCTATCAATTCTTCTGACCCTTCTTTTATGTCCTACATCACTCATATCCACCTTCACTATCATATATGCATCAACATTTTTATCCTCAATCTCTATGTCTATCCCATCTACAACATTGTTTACTCTGGCACCTGTACAACATACTCTCATTTATTTCCCTTTATCCATATTGCGAAAAGTCCCTATCTAAGGTATCATACCTGAGTCTCCGTCTCCAATTAGCAATGCCCCTGTCTTCCCTTTTGGAAACCCAACATTACAATTAGTCCTCTCAGATAACTCCCAGTCCAAAAGACACCTAAGCTAAACCTGTTACTGCAGGTCACAGGCTGACTGTCCTTCAAGACCCTTAACCTTGTTCTTATTCTCTATAACTCCCCCCAAGTATCATCAGTCTTATACTCTACCTCTTTAGCCCTCCCTCTCAACTTCCTGCCTTGAATCACCATATCTATTTTCTACCTCTGTGGCCCTCCGATCCAGGACTTCCTGCCTAGGTGAGTCCCTAATCTTAACTACATCCCTACTAGGTTTTTTCCTACCACCTCCCTCTTTTCTTAACTCAAATACCAGTTCATTCAATTCAGTCATATTCTCACTCAGCCCAATAACCTCCTTCCTCAATTACACATTCTAAGCATACAGAATACAAGTAGGACACTCATTCACATGCTCTCCTCGCACAGTCCCACAACTATCACACAGAACATGTATTCCTCAAATTATTAATTATATATTTACTAACTTACGCTATATTGATACACTATATTGAGTGGGCCTCACTATACTAGTTAGTAAAAGTACATTTTTTAATCACACTATATTTATGTTATTTAAAAATATATTAAAATAAAAATAGTTGAACTGTGTCTCTCTAAACATCAGTAATAAAAGTGAAAATATCTTCATTAACAGTTGCAATTTGTAAGAAGTTATAGTTTAGAAATTAAATATACATGTATGTGTTTAATACTGGTATAATGTTTTCCTGTATATTGTAATACTGTATATGTGTACTGTATATTTATAGAGTAAAAATAGTAAAATTACTCTATTCACACTGATAGTGGTTTGACATATTTGATTGGCTCTATCAGTCTTTATTATTATAATATATATATTAAATGAAATATTAAATTAAAT
This sequence comes from Trachelipus rathkii, assembly GCA_015478945.1. Classification (NCBI taxonomy): domain Eukaryota; kingdom Metazoa; phylum Arthropoda; class Malacostraca; order Isopoda; family Trachelipodidae; genus Trachelipus; species Trachelipus rathkii. The sequence goes on from JABUQX010087301.1 coordinate 31,423, forward strand.
TCATATATTTTGTGTTAGGTTATAGATTAGGTTATACTCTTTATATATATATTTTACGATAGTATTAAATTCTATATCCTGTATAAATATATTACGATTATTTTTCTTACATACCTGATTTTTAATTTCCTTACACAATTAACAATTTTCTTCAACTCCAATATTTGCACTATATCAAATTAACATACTCAAACTTGTGTTGTCTATTCTTAGGTAGGGTTATTTAAAGGTTTATCATCTATGTACAATACTTTTACATTATATTATTCTTTTGTGATCTCTACGTATATAAATATATATATATAATTCACACAATGATCGGTTAGATATAAAGTAGTTAAAATATACGTACTACGACATATCTTCGGAAAATTATCGAAGATTATATTAAAACAATTGTGTTTTTTTTTCAATATCTAGAATTGTAATATGATAATAATGTTATAGTTAATGAGAATTAAAGGTAATACCTATTTACAATGACAACAAGTGATTTTATATAATTTTACATATTTTGATCTTCACATCAACTTGTAGAATATAGGAGATACATAAGTGTCGTAGACCAGAATAATATATAATAATAATTATATAATATAATTAATATATATTAAATAATATATATAATATATAAAATAATAATAAATATAATAATAATATAATATTATAATTAAATTAAATATTATAACTACTTAATTAATAAAACATAACTTTTTTATAAATATTTAAATATAATGTCATATAATATATATATCATATAAGACTTATACTGCTAGTGATAGCTTGTGTGAGGCATAGTGTAAAGGTGTTGTTCAACGCACTACTAGATAAAATGCTAATTTCTTAACCAAGTTTGTAATTTATTCAATTCCCAAACTTTATATATACAATAACCCATTTTTATATAACATTTTAAAACAATCGATTATAATATTAATAATCAAATTGTTTCCTACGTAGGTCTAATTGCGAGTTCTAAGAATTTATGTTGTATAACAAAACAGGACTTGAGGGAGGTTTCTCGTATATAGTTAGGTACAAAGATCGACAGTGATCTAAGACTGAAGTATATGTTATATAAATAGATTGATACACCTCATAAATTATTGAGTAGCATTTAAGGGAGATATTTTATTAAAAGTTAGATTATTGCCATACTTATCATTGAATTGTATTAAGATATATGGGAAACATTTCCTCACCACTATTCAGACTAATAGCTGGAAGTATCCTTTATTTATTTAGATCTAGCAAAAAAAATAGTTATATATTATACTACTATATATTATATATATATATATTAATATATATAATATATATATATATATTAATATATAATATAATAATTAATACTATATATATTATTATATATATATATATATTATATATATTATATATTAATATATATATTAATAATGAATGAGTCAAAGAAAGGCATTTACCATTATATATATTATTATATGTAATATATGAATAATGAGCATGGCAATATGAAATTAATTTAGTCTAATCCCTAGACACACGTGTAAGTGCATTGAGTAAAAAATAATGAAATATACTATCTTATCATGTGTCCTGAAAATGCAAGCCTACATAATAAGATTTCAACTATATAAATAATAAAATATAAATAATTATATGATATAATATTAATTTATTTTATAATAATCTTAAAATTCGATGAGAGGAGCATTTATTTTCAATTTTGTTGTGAATAACTTTTTTTTTTTTGATATTTTCAAAATAAGTTTCATGAATATCGTTGACACTCCATAAATTTGATAATTACGTATCCAAAGACACTGAGGTATGGTTAACTATAAATTGGTAGAACTAATTTAAATTCATATTTAGCATTTTTAAGGCAATGTTTTACTGAGCAGCTTAAATATAATAATCTTCTTTTCACTCATTTCTTTTCTAATACATCGAATCTATTGTAAATTACACACTAAGATATGAGTGATATGTATATCTTATCACTAACAATACATTAGATTTGAGAAATACTAACAACATCCTCTACCACGCCTAAACGCACCCTTGCTATTCACAATCAGTCCTTCAGTATATTCAATATTCCAGCGCATCTCTTTCGATCAATAATATACTCACCGAGCATAATTATTACTCCCTTACAATATAACTTAACAATATAACATATCCCCTATAAATTTCTCACATCAAGTTCTACTACTTATAATCTTACCCTTATAGCACTTATATAAGGTATATATAATTGAACAGCTCTCCTTCAGCAATTACCTTTGGTGAAACTTATATACCCTCCATAAACGTTTAATTACATAAAATCATTATATACATCATCAATCATCCATACTCTGCACTTCCGTCTGATCATTTCACCAGTAATTTCTATATATATCTATACTGCAGATTTACCATTTTGTCAACTTTCTCAACTTCACTGCCCGTATTACTTATATATCCTCTATATGACTAATTAAACCTCATCCCCAAATTAACCTATTCCTATTTTTGACAACACATTATTCAGTGGCGTGCAATCCAACCGGCACACAGCCCAGTCACTATGCTTCACGTCACCAGGCATTCTTCATTACTGACCAAGAAGAGACTACAGTATTTTGTATAGTATTCTGGCTAAGATGTTCTTTTATATACTACACCCCATAAACAATCATTTCAACACAGAACTAATACATAAAAACGAACCAAATATAAACTTAACGCAAGTTTATTTTGCGAGTGAGTGTTCATAATCTATTAAATATCTAATTTATATAAATTCTCAATATTATATATATATATATATTACTAACAATATCTTCTAGTTTAAAACAATATGCATTAAGCATGACATGTTTACTACTCACATTATGTCAGTATAGCATTTAAATATTCTATCCACTCAGCCGACCATATATATATAGTCGCGTTTTAGTTGAGGTAAATATATAATTTATATCCCTATTTATTTAAATACAATGAATATAGAACAAAAGCTGCTTTATAGCTACAATATATTAGCATGTACAACTACAAGCAGATATTTACCACTCGTATACTTCAAAACGTTTCAAGCTATTACGTCCTCTATATATATATATATATAATATTACTATATTAATATATATATTAATTATTATATATATACATATATCATATAATAATATATATCATTAATATAATATATATATATATAATTATATATATATTATATAATACTATTATATATATTATTATATTAATATTATAATATATATAATAATATTATATATTAATATAATATATTATATAATATATAATATATATATGATATTAATATATATTAATTTATTAATTATATATATATTAATATTTATATATAATTAATTATTTAACAAATCTTTATTTTTTATTGTCCGTAGATGGGGTTGGATGCGTAACTTAACTATCGGAAAATACTAATATAGTTGTAGATTAGTAACCTAACCATTTCATTACAATAAGGGCTCAATAGACCCTCCATATATTAGTCACTGTTGGATAAATATGGTAGCCAGGCAGGGATCCGGTTTGGTATTTAACAGATTGGTGAATTGCCGCTTGTTTATAGCATTTGTCTTTTATTTTTACTAAATGATAGTATACTTACTCTATCATAAATATATATATAATAATTACATCTATGCCTATCCGTAATAAATAAAAGCACTAATAAGATATATATATATGATTTAAACAAGAACTAAGAATGGAAACCGTCTAAACTCAGTAAGTACATAATAACCTATTATATATATATACTAATACTAATAATACTATAATGATAACTATCCCTAACACTAGTAGGTGGAGTACATATAATTTTTAATGCAGAATCTGAAAATAGAGAATAAGTAGATATATTACATAATATAATAATAATAATAATAAATAATAATATTGAGTGAACACCATTGGATAAGGACACAAAGCCCTGATGTTAATCAAATTTATGCGAACAAGCTCGCGTCTCAAGAATCGGAAGCAACAGCATACACAACCCCTCGCCATAATTTCGTATCAATACACTTGAATCCAATTTCGTATCTGACCACTACGAGTGTCATCGGGAATACAGCCTCATACCCGGCCAAAAAGTCAGTTGAAAAACCGCAGAGTTCTCTTTCTCTTAATTAACCTTTAGAGGTATATCTTAAGATCAAGTTGTGTATACACTAATTGTAAATTATATTGAGATAGAGGGAATAAAATATAAAAAACAAAATAAAAAAATATATTTAAAGTATAACACATATAGACTTGAAAAAAGTTGGAAAATGTGATTTTCCCTACAGTAATTTTATTAATTGCTCAAAGTTAAAAACTCTAGGCTGAAAATCATACTAAATATAATCATAATCTGTGTCTATAACTTTATGATCATGGTTGAATTAAAGAGTACTCATATTAGTTCTTCTATCAAATGGGAGCCAAATGTGTGAGATTATAGTTTTATCTATTCCTTTTATTTATGAATAGTCAAGAGAATACTTATTTTACACAGAATTTTGATACGTAATCCTTTATATCTAAGAACAAATTCGAGGAGTGATAACGGAATCACTGTTAAAATATAAATTAATATAGAGGTATATAAATGGGATCAAATGTTTATAGAATGATCTTTTAATAATTATTGTAATGATGTAATACAAAGAATTTGAAGATAAATAAACTTCACATATTAAAATATTAACAAAATTGAGAAGATAATATTCTCATCGAGTGAAGACATACAAACTTCCAATACGAAAATCTTTATGTAGTAAGTAACTTTTTTGCAAGAAAATTTATAATTATTAAGTAGAAAATAAGTAATGTGTATGCACTGTAGGAGTTAGTCAACAATTAAATAGATATGATACTGTATTTATGTATGGTCCATTTAGGGTGAGTCTCACTATTTTTCATCATAGAAATAAATTGTTTAGGAAATGAGGATGGAACACTGAGTGATTAACTAAAATAAATTTATACATCTAGGTTTTTACGTTCATCATTTCGATATATATCTTGTTCACCTAATTTATCATCTAAAAATCAATATCACTGATAAATATATAGTAACGTGTAGATTGTTTAATGTTTGGCAATTGACAAAATAAAGATAGATGTCCAACAATGACATCAATGAAAAGTGTTACCTTAGAATAAACATTCTTCGTGAGAGCAGGTTAATAGATGCGTGGATCATATTCTATCGTTAATACATCATTCATCTAGACACATCACACTACAGATACATACTATATACGGAAGCAGATCTAATTCATAACTTTCGTCAGCTTAGACGTCAGCCTCCGTCTAGGATGAATAAGCTAAGCAAGACTTCTCTCCTCACTTCAAGCGAGTCGCATCAAATTTTTGTCAGACTTGAGAGGATTTCTCGAAGCAACGGATCTTTCAAATGCAATCGTGATTTTCATCGCACCATAATTCTCATACATATTCGTATATTCTTTACCGGCACATATGTGCCTCTATTCTGAAATTTTCTTGACTTCCTCTTGGTCATCCCATTTCATTTTCGACTCTACTGTACTTCTCTCTGGAGCACAGTATGACTACTCTAGACTGCGATCCACATACTATCTCCTAGAATAGTCTTACCACTCCTAATCTTTCACTGCACACCACATATTACAAACATCAGTGTCATCTTCATCACCACCTTATATCTTCTCTAGATAGAAACTTACATCCCCGAGATCACAGTGGATAACATCTCTGATCTTATCATCACGTAATACAGTCACGTTGTACCGAATATCCTCATTCGCGTCCGCCGCTTTGCTAGATGCTTTCTAGATCAACACTGTCTCTCTCCTGCTGTCATTCATCAAGTATAGTTATGTAACATTAGTAAATAGGTTAAAAACCAGAGTGTACAACATCATTCAACATCTTTATAGGCGTTTTATTCAAAAATCACTTTTTTACCTCTATTCAGATATTGTCTCCAGTCGTTCACATCTACTATGGTGAGTACAATAAGTAGCGTAAAGGAAAAGTATCCATTCTGCATTTTTGCTCGACTCTCACATTGTTGATATGCTCACAATCTCGCTATTACACTTATTTCCATACTGTTTGACTCATCAATGTCCTATTCTTCGCTGATAACATACTTGCGCTCCCCCTTCACATTGTAAGATAATCAATTTTCCCATATCAACACTGTCATTGGTAATTAGTGTTATTACTAGGAAGTTTCCTTCTATCGCTCTCATACAATCTCTTCACCCTACAATATGGCACCATCAATCCCGCGTGCAATTTTCCGATCGCGCTTATATGTTGAATATCATACAGTACATGCTTGTATCTTAAAATAAAACTCCCATGCAGCAACTCTCAGCAAGGCTACACTTAACCAGCAAAGTCTAACTCCCACGCATCTAGTTATTCATGAACTCGAGAGCCTCCTCTCTCGTCAATTCACACTAGCATACTATTTATCCATGAGATGAGGTTCCGCGATATGAATGTCAATTTAAATTGTGATAATCCCTCATTGAAAATTGGCCTACTGGCATAGTCTCACTTCATCTAATATCACTCGCTATATTGCTGTATCTCACCCACAAATTTAGGTGACTGTCCTAAAATAATTAAATATCATTTCTACTTGAAGCACTCTAAGTGCGAAAATATGTTGATATAACATAAACTGATGTCCCTGCTTCAACATTCACATCGTTCTTTTCACTAAACCATCTAATCGTTCTCTCAAAAGGTTTGGCACTCATATGTATTTACTATGTTCTCTAATAGTCATAGACAGAAACCCTACTAATGTGCGTATTGAGGAACAATATTAGAGCAATCTTCTATCTATAAATATATATGACAAATTGTTTATATCGCGTATATATTCCCCTCAGACAAATACACTTATCATGTACTTATTATAATCCCCTTCAGAAATCTATATCAATAACTCATTCAACAGTTGTGATCAACTAAGTAATTATCATCTTTCAACTCTATGGAAGCATGTCATCTCTCTCTAGAGTCAGTGGTAATCCATATATCGAGCTACCATAATTGAGAAAAATTAGCAATAGATGTTCCTTCTTAAGAAATGCCATGTACTGAGATTCGAATTCGTAGATCCAACTAAAAGATATTCTTTTCTGCAAGCACCTAATTTGCACGAGGACATCAATACTGTGAGAACCCACTTCGAGTGGCAGAACGAATTGAATAGTTGTGTATTTTCGGATAGAAGTTTCTTCAGGTACAGTTACCACTACTATTCGCTCCTTACCACATACTAATATCAACCAGCTTTCACATAGTACAACTTTAACTTTATGAAGCTCTCCGCACTTGACATTCTGGTCCATAACTTCGTTCCTCAGCTTCTCACCTGCTTAACGTCAATTCACCAATATCTATTACTATTTACGCTACAGCTATTACGAGTGAGTATCAGAATATGAGCTTTTTCTAGTCATCAGTAAGAAGAAATCACCACCTAAATAATTACAGTAGGAATATCCACTACACACAGACGCATACCACCCTCTGATCGTCAATTTATATATACAACTTGTATGTCAAATAATTTATGAGACGAACTTCTCTGAAGTTAAAAATTCATGCAGACTTCTATGCGCATGGAACTCTACTCCTCATACAGAACAATCTCCACTAATAGTAAGCAAAAGGAGATGATTACATATCCTTAAGATAGTATGTGGCTACCTTCCTTATCAAGCTCCTCTTCACTCCTCCTAATAAATACACACCCAATCAATCCTACACGACCACTTCATCCTCATCTGGAGCCTTACACCCTTCTAATCATATTATATATATATATATATTACTACATTTTTAATTGACCATCTATCTATCATATTTACCTCTACACCTATATATATCTATCTCTGCTTCATTATCCTCATATACTCTATTTCACTTATTCCTCACCTCAATCTATCTTACAGCTTTCTTTCCATTTAGTTACTCTGATATTTCTACTATAATAGTATACATATCTAGCTATAATTCTATTACATGAGTATTTATATACGCTACCATCTTATCATTATATCTTAATATTCTTATCACGTGGACTCAATAAGAAGTTATTTTAATTCTACCTTTAATGATCGTATACTTATTTATTACAAAATAAATTATACTAGTATAAAATCTTATATTGGTTTCTATACGCCTTCGCCATTACTATATTAAATATTAGCTTATTATACTCTTCACTATCGCTATACTTACAATCTATCCGTTATAATTATTATCTCTATATACTGAGCCATAATATTCTCTCACATATTCAATGTAATATCTTTCACATCGTACTTTTTATATATATTATTGCATGACCGGCATAATGGGTCACTGCACGCCACTGATATATACTCTATTTTATCTATATTATCTCTATATCTGACATCATTCTTGACCTTAACATATATTCCTCTACACTATTTAGCTAATGTACTAGCTAGTTACTTTCATTTTCTAGCTACACTTATACTCATAACCTATAACCCCCAATTATACTCTAGACCTTCATATATTATAATATTTAATATATATA
>JABUQX010087301.1:45000-48455 GCA_015478945.1 Trachelipus rathkii
CACCAAAAACATTAAAAAATAAATCACTTTGAAATCAAATCTTCACATAATAGTACTATTTAACGATAATTTCCTTGTAATTATCATAAAAATATAGCTTACCTATAGATAAATGCAAATATGTCTAGTTTTTTATACATTTTTTTTTATATATAAAACAAGCGAAGCATTACCTTCCTTTCTTTACCGTTACAAGTTCTACATTTTCGACGGCGGTTAGAGTCTGTTTTGACCTCTGTGAAGCTCAAAAAGTTTAGGTTATCGATACTTTCTGATAAAATGCAAAATATCTTGATCTGGTTTTCAAGTAATAATATAATAATAATAATGATTATTATTAACAATACCGGCAAAAACTGATAATAGTATTAAGAAAATAAATAATTAAATACTAATAAAATAATAATAAAATAAGTAGATGAATAATAATAAATAATGTGGATGCGCTCTGTTCTTCAACTAAATTTTTTTTTAAGTATTAGGATACTTATTGATTTCATGACATTCAATTTTCATGAAACTTACACGAAATTTGAAATAAGCTCTTGATAATTAAAAATGTAATAAAAATACGTGATAAATGACCCTGAAAAACTTATGAAGTGGTATATGACTCATATTTATTAATACATTTGTATATTGGAGAAAATTTTGTCAGATGTTGGTGGTCGGTTGGGTTAAAAAAAATCTGTTTTTCACCAAACTATATGAAATGCTTAAAATGAACTATCTGTAATAAAAAAGATAAAAATAATCTCGAGAAATTACCCTGATAAAAGGTAATAAGGTCATCATCTAATTTAACATATATGATGTAAAATTAAATCTTAATATTTTTTCTCGAGTGCTTTAATTACCTGCCATTTGCAATTATTTCTCTCTATATAATTGTTTTACCAGAATTTCACAGTACATTACAAGTCAGGGGTACGGGAGGTAGAAGCCCCCTTAGATTAAATTTACATTCGTGCTCATAGCATTTGTTATATTAGCTATACATTTTAGCATAAGCTTTTCCACTACAGTTATTTCCAATCGTTTTTTATTACGTTTTTCGTTATATACAGGTCATTTCAAAGATTTCATGCAAGTTTCATAAAAATCGATAGGGTATCTTGAAATTGATAAAGCCCTTTTTTTATCATCAGATCATTAGTTAATGCTGTTAATAGTAAATTTCAATGGTAACACTCATTTTAAAAATTATATATATATATATATATATATATATATATAATATATATATATATATATAATATATATTATTAAATAATGAAGCAAAATGTATGCAATTATTAATTTAGTAAATACGAGCTAATATTTTTAAATAAATTTTATATATTATATAATATATATATTATTAATAATATATATATTATATATATATATATATAATATTAATATTATATATATCTATATATCTACCATATATTAATATATATTATATATAATATATATGAAATATAATATATAATATATATATATATATATATATATATATATCATATTAATATATATATTAATATATATAATATATATACTATATATATAATATAAATTAAGTACACTATATATATATATATTATATATATATATATAATATATAATTTCGGGACTATCATCGTGCGTTTGGCAGAAACATAACTCGTAAGAAGTGAAGGGAGGAGGGAACTCTCTCAAGGGGGACGATGTTTCCCTTAGCTAGGAACCCCAATCACAGTGTAAAACAAAACAGATTCCCCAGTTTACTGATTTCAAATCCCATCTTCTATTTCAAGTTGATGGACCATAAAGTTGGAAGCGATTCCTGAAATTCCTTGTATTTTTGTTTATATTTAAAAAATTTAAATATTACTAATGGAATTTATTATTAACATTATTTCCTAAAAACTACTAACAAAAAAAAATTGCCGTTTAGTATGGATCGGAAAAGATTCTGTGCCCGATTGAAATATTTCTTCTACTGGTAAATACTGATAATATTTTCTTCTGAGAATAAGTAAATGATATTTATTTATAAGATAAAAGTTATATGGTTTTAAAAGAAAAGTGAAGATAGTAAATAAAATAACTATGAAAAGAGAATTTCTTTGTTTTGTGCAATTCAAGAGCGCTTTGCGAGTTCTATTTTAGTGAATAAAATTTCGTCCTGAAGAGTTGTCAAGTACTAATTTAGAAAGTTGCGAATTTTCAACTTCTTTAACATTCATAAAAAGTTTAATTGAATTTAATTAGTTAAAGAATGCTGGAAATATAAATTGTAACGATGTACAATTGCTTCTAACGGGTTTATGAACTGCAGGTGGAGTCGCCTGGGACATTAGGAAATGAGCGAAGAGAAGGCACTGTTGGAAAAAGTCCAAGAAACCCACATATATAATAAATAACTCACCAGAATTTTGCAAATCCAACATAATTTCAAATTAGATGACTGCGTGCCCTGATACGCTGTATTTCAACTTGGTGTGTAAGTGGTATGTAAGTAATGAGGAAACTGAGTAAAGGTGTAATAGAACGAGTGTTAAAGAACCAGGTGACACGCTCCGCACACCTGGGAACAAAGCACAAACGTAGACGGGGCACCGAAAAGCCCTAGCTTGAGAGGCTCGCGAGAGCGCGCGCCGAAGGGTCTGGCGTAAAGCATGCGCTGTACACTAAGCTATGAATTTACTGATTTATTGCTTTAAGGTACGATGTAAAAAAGTAAATGTTTTTAATAAAATTTCTTAGGAATTTTTGAAAAAATAGTTATTTTAGAGTTTGATCAGTAATAAAAATTTATAAAAAAAAATATTTACATATACGAGTATATCATATGAATAAGATAATGATTGATTTATTATAAAGTTTAACAATTCTTAAAATTTCTTAGCTGATGTTTTGTGAACCAAATGATACTTCGTTCTTAATCAGAAACAGATAATTTTTGAATAAATGTTCGATATATATGTGTAAAGGAATGTAAGTGTTCGTGTGTATGAGAGTAAATCTGTGGATGTAGAAGTGTAATAAGTAAATCTGTGTTGATTGTAAGTGAAAATCTGCTGAGATGTGTAAGTAAATCTGTGAGAGAATGATGATGAAAGAGTGAGAAATGTGAAAGTTTTGAAATGTAAGTGTCTATGGGTAAATGTAAGTGTCATAGTGAAATGTGTGTATAAGTGTGTCATAGTGATTGTGTGTATAAGTGTAAGTGTGTGTGTGTGTTGGTGTGAGAAAAAGAAGAAGAGAAGGAAAAAGAGAGATGTGAGTGATAAGTGAGTGTAGTGTACATAGAGTGAATGTTATGATGTAGTTCTAAAAAAGTTTGCAGTATTGTAAATAATGGTGAAACATCTGATCTGATAAGATAATATAAACATAATCACTTAAAGTTGATCATAATAATTCATCCCTGCAAGAACACACAATCCTTAAAGAACATAGATGCGGAAATATTATCTTGTAAAATATTA
>JABUQX010087302.1:0-2500 GCA_015478945.1 Trachelipus rathkii
TAGTGTTATTAATATATAGTAGTATTCGTCGTGGACTATGCTGATTTTAGAATAACATTGTCAAAAAATTATAAGTAATAATAAAAAATATAATACATATAGAATAATAAATAAAATCGATAAAGTTAAATAGTGAAATACATCATTACAGAATTTATTTTAATAAATCATAAATGTTCCATTTTGTGAGGAAATTGTCATCTGGTATTTATCAAAATATTAAGGTTACAAATTTGATACTAATAGTTAATAATAACAATACTAACAATGATGGCAATAACAATCGCCCTCAGTCACATTAATAAAAATAATAATTAATAATAATAATACATAATATATAATAAAATAATAATAATATTAATAATAATGAATCATAGACTATATGATAATAATAATATTAGTCAATAGAAGCAATTTACTTATTGCAAAAATAAAATAAAATTAAATAATAATAATAAATTTAAATTAAAATTAATAATAAAATACAATAAAAAATTAAATAAATTAATAAATAAAATAAATAGATGGCACAAATTAAAGAGAGGCAAGTTTCAAATATTAATTATATAGCTTCTAGAATTTATTTCTCAAATTATTATTTTTCTCTTAAAGAGAAAAAAAAAATATGTGAATGGTTAATATAGGTTAATGAAATAATATCACATATCAATATATTTCCGCTGTAAAACTCCTACCGAAAACAATATTAGAGGAAACATTAAAAGTAATCCTTGTAATAGTATCCACTATCTTTTTTTAACAAATGGAATTATAAATCATAATTTTTTATTTCTTTAAGTTAAGAAATGTAGAAATATTTGTAACGTATAAATATAAGAGATAGTTACCTTCGTCTGTTAGGTAAGTAGATGTGTAACAAGTGAACTTAATAAAAATGTAAAAACTTTCAGAATTTTGTTATGTGGGTGTGAAGGGATGACTAAATAAAATGAAATGTTTAACCTTAAGCCAATAGAAACAATTATATACCACTACGTCATGTAAATTGGGCGTTAAAAAATGACGGAGAATCCTGAATGGTGTTTTGATTAGAATTATCTAGAAGGACAGATTAGTAGGTCTAGAAACAAAATCAAGTTTTTAACTTTAATATTCCGAACCTTTAAGCATGAATACCGTCTTTATTCCGACAAATATAGAATTAAAATGCAATTTACATTCGTTATCGTAACTGATCATTGTACGGTTATATAATTTCATAAGGAAATATTTAGTCAATAAATTCAACCTTTATACATTCATTAAATAAATAAAAAGACGCGTCAGCTTTAATGACAACAGACAAATGAACATGCATACACGAAACGGACTTAAAAATGTGCGTGTCAACATGATTACGCGTAACCTTTACAGATACATATACCAGTTATCTGCATTTGTCGAAAAAAGGGGTAATCTTTCCAAAGTGTCCCTGTTAATTTAGAGTCAATATATATATATATAATACTATATATAATATATATATATATATATATATATATATATATGTATATATATAGTAATTATATATATATATATATATATAATATATATATATATATATATATATATTATCGGATGATTTGGTTTTTTGTGTGGTGAATCCTGAAAGAGAGTTTGAGAAGATTGGTAGAGGGATTTGCAGGGTGTTTAAAAAGGAGGAGTTTGAAAGTAAACGTAGATAAGAGTAAGGTTTATGGTTGTAAGTGAAGGGACAGTCTTCGGTGTGAAAGTAAACTTGGAAAAAGTAAATTTGAGAAAAGTTGTCAGAGTTTAAATATATGGGGAAGATATATGTTGGATTAAAAAGGGACGAAAATTCAAATGCAGAGTGTAGAAAGGAAAGCTTGTGAAGGTAGAAAGGTGGCTGTGCAAATTAATTATCCTTGGTGATGATAAAGTGACTTAAAGTTTTGAGTCCCTAGGATCTTCCATGAGGTATGTTTTTACCTTGTTAATCGTTTAGTAGTCGAAACTATGGTCCTGTATAAAGGCTATAGATCAAAGTAAAAATGTGGTTTAGATGGACCACATCCTTAGGGCGTGTTAGGTGTGAATGAAGAATGTGATTAAAATGAGGAATGGAACACCATTTAGGGAAGTCTGTGTTGTATGAAGATAAGGAGTAAATGAGAGAATAGAATGAAAGTACATTTGAGATGGTTTGGTTATGTGGAATGTATGGATGATAGTCGGTCGGTTAAGTGGATATATAGTGGTGAGTGATCTGGGAATCGACCGTTTGGGAGACCGAAGAAAAAGTGGATTGAGTCAGTAAAAGGAATGACCTGAAGGAGAGGAATGTGAGTTTGGTAGAGGCGAGAAGAAGATGCAAAATAGAAGTAAATGGCGGGGTTTTTGTGAGAGGGTATTGGTTGTGGACCCACCTGGCCAAGGGATGAACCCCACATTGACGAGATGCCACAGTGGGGGTTCGTGCAGTCCCGTGAAGCCCTGGGGTGGATTTTTCAGAATTTTAACGGGGTTTTTTTTTTTTTTC
>JABUQX010087302.1:7500-20679 GCA_015478945.1 Trachelipus rathkii
TAAATTATATTGTATATTTCGTCATTCCTCTCATCACGTTGGTCAGTGAAGAGACAACTAACATCATCCATATCTCAATTTATCTTAATCACATAGCCACAGGAAACACGGAATACATTGCTGGATAATGCTGGTCCATTAAGGGCGAAAAATGTGAAATAAAAAAAAAAAAAAAACTAAAAAAAAAAAAAAAAAAAAAAAGTTAAAAAATCTCGAAAAAAACTAGAATAGCCACAGCGAAAAAGAATACATTTTTGGGATTCCTGGTAAAATTTTAGATCAGAAACAATGTAAAATAAAAAATTTAAAAATATTATTGGCTAGATTTATGCGTAATATGATTAGAGGAGCCTATTTTAGATTGACCTTTTGATTTGGTTTACTCCGTTAAAATAATATAGACTTTCTTAATTAAAGTTTTGCTTTTTTATATCTTTTACTAAAGAATACCCAAGGGTTATAACCTGCTACCGATGGCAAGGCAGTCGGGGTCCTCTCGGTCCTTCCGGGGAAACTAACGGGGATAGGACTAATTCCGCTCCCTTCCGGGAAGGGTCTCCGGTAACCCCCACTCTTTGAGGTGTTGTTTGGGTGTTGCGGGGGTTCCTCCCCCCTCCCTACGGGTATGGAAAACGTCCTCCCCCCCTGTGTTGCCCCGTCGGCTCGAGCCCCCGTATCATTAGCCGTGTGAATCACTTCTTATAGTTCATAAGTAATATATTCATATATACTATTTTATATATGTCTTTCCCTGCCTCCTAAAATAATAATAAGAATAGCCAATGATTTTATTTTATTGTTTATTTATTTTTATTTTTTTTTTTTTTTAACATTTTCCTAACTAAAATTTTGTAACAGAGGATTAATGATTTCATCTGGTATATCAATATACTAATTTTTTTTGAGAATATATTGAATTTTTTTTTTTTTTTTTTTTTTTTTTTTTTTTTTTTTTTTATTCAGTTTTTCGGCAATATTAAATTTTGTACCAGGATTCCAAAATTGTATTCCTTTTTCCTGTAACTATTTTAATGTTTTTGAGATATGGACTCTGATGATAGGGACTAAATCATTTGATCTTTCCAACTTTTCCTAAAATGAATCAAAAATTTTCCATATTTTTTCGGTAATAAAACTATTATATTTTATAGAGTGAGCTTCCACACGCTTTTTAAGATATATTATAGATTTTTTTTTTAATATTGTATTGTAATATTCTTATCTTAATCTTAAGCCTTTATAATTAATTAATAATTTCACCTCACTAAAGCTATTTTATTAATTTATTTTCCATATGAAATCATCATTAACATATATAATACGAAACTTTAACTCAATATTTTCAATAGCTTGCCAACTAGGGTATTCATGGAAATTGTTCAATCCTCTTTAACTACTATGAGGCGTTTGCTGTTCATATGTGGTTCGATTTTGTTTATTTTATAATAAAATCGGCTTAAAGCTTAACTGGATGCTGATAATCAACAAAGAGCCGTTATTCTATTTCTATATATCCATACACACACCCTTTAATATATATATATATATATATAGTATATATATGTATTTATATAGTATATATTGTATATTATATAATATATATATTTTGAATAAAGTATTAATATATTAGTTTATCTATATATATTTTTAATATATATTTATATATATATATATTATATTTATATATTATATTACCTATTATTTATTAAAAATATATTAAATTTTTTTTTTTTGTATGTTTAAAATATGTCGATATTATGTAAATATTATGTGAATGAATTCTATGTATATTTTTTTATATTTTTATATTTTTATATAATTTTATGATTTTTATTATTATATGTAGTATTAATATATTTATTTATTTATACTATTATATTATTTTTCTTTTATTATTTTTTATATTTATGTATTTTATTTTTATTCTAGTCATCTAATTTTTAATCTAGTATATATTTATATATTATTTATATATATGTGTGTTATATTTTTTTTTTTTGTTTTTTATTTCTATATTTAATGTTATTCAATCGTTTTTTTTCTGTTTTTTGAATAAGATTTTTTTTTTTTGAGATATTTTTGTATAGAGATTATATATAATATATTATATAAATATATATATATATATATATAAATTTCAAATGGTCCTAATGGTTTGAACCCTTACCCTTGAAATGGTACTCCAGAGTGTTAACCCTTGAATAATATATATATATTATATATATATAGTATTATTTAATTATTAATTATTATGTATTTTATAGTTGTTATATATATATTATATATATTTATTATATAGTTCATTTATTTTTTTTATATATAGTATTTTATATATTATGTTTATATTTTATTTAGCTTATTAATATATATATATATATATATTATTACTACTTAGTATTAAGTTATATTACTTTTACTATATATAGTAGTATATCTATTTTATAATATAATTTGTATATATATATATAATATATATATAGATATATATTTTAGTTTATTTTTTTCTCCTGTCTGTTAGTGGTTGAGAACCAAAAAGGAAACGGATTATTTTCTCTTTTCCATAGTTTTCCTGCGAATTACTTTGCATACCTAAAATTGATAGTATTTTTAAAATGAAAAGATTTAACAATATCTCGTTTTATGAGTATTTTTTTTTTCAGTGGCTGTTTTGTTTCTGTCGGAGAGGGAGGTTCCGTTCCTGGTTCTCTCTGTTCTGCCAGTTCTTCACGTTCAACTTCCGCCATAGTTATATAAGTAAAAGGATAGTGTTTTATATGAGTTAATATTTTATTAGTTCAATATGCTAAAAATCATTGATAAAAATTTGATTTGAACACATGTTCATGTAATTTTAATTTTTTGTCGAACAAGAGAATGGATTTTATTTTTTTTTAAATTCATTAATTATAGATTATAGCATAATTTTATCACTAGTTCCATTTCCTAAGTTCTAATTCCAGTTCATTTTTGTTCCTACCCTCCCTTGTTTTGTTTAAGTGTAATTAAAAAATTAATTTGAAAAAGTTGTTGTTTTGGGAAATTCTATTTACAAATACTACTACATTAAAACTTTCAGAGCTTTTGTTTTAGTTTTGTTATATTATATGTTTCTCGAACTATGAACATTGGTGTAATTATATAATAGAAGAACTGGTAAATTCTGAAGGTAGTTATACCGTATATTTTCAGCGTATTTTTTCATTATCCTATTCCATTAGCTCTTGTGGTAAATTTAAAACATCCTTTAAGGTATGATGCATCTCATTGGAAGAATGTCTATTTTTTAGAAACACGAATAGCATGAAAAGAATAAGTAATATGTTTTAGGGAAAAAATGACAAAAATGATGCTAAATCATTGAATGTATTTACGTATTACTGATTTGGAGTCTTCTGATTTTTTCCTTGTTTTTTTTTTTTATTTTTTTTCTAATTACTATCCTTAATTAATTATAAAAAGGAATTTTTACAGTAATTTCAAATCATGAACAGACCGAGTATTTTTCTGTTTCCTACCTTGTCCGAGCCTCTCTATCAGAAGATGTGTATGGAGAAATTATTACTGTCAATGAGCTATGTTACCACATTACTAACTGTTGATATTCCCTTGATTAATATATATTTGTAGTTCAGGTGATTAGTGACCAAAAATATTATTACTTCTCCAGTTTTTTATTAGATATGTTGCAAGACTCTGGTCTAAAAAGTGCCTTTTATTTCACATTAGAATAATCTTGAAAATCTGGATGTTTTTTTTGTTTTAGATATATTTGCTATCTGATAATCCGATGAACCTAAAACCACCCCTGATGCCTCATACAACTGTTATACGGCAATACCCTGCAAGCGGTAAATATTCAATCTTGTTCGTCTTGAGCCTCGATTATTGTTTCGATATAATTCGATGACTATATTTGTCTTGACATATCGTAGTAATTGGTATATATTCGTATATAATATCCCGATTATATTTTTATTATGTATTATTAATTTATTTGTAGTATTCTGCTGTATATTTTTGATACACCTTATAATTTATAATTTTTTATTGATTATTATATATAATTATTATTTATATTATTATATTATTTATTTTTATTAATTTTATAATATATTTTATATTATTTAAAATACTGTTGCCCTACCTATACCACCAAATCTTATCCTATACCTTATTGTGCTAATAGTGCCCCCAAAGTAGCCCTTAACTCCCTAAATGGATGTTGATGTAGTTTTTCTCCCCAAGTTTAGTCCCTACTAATGGATTATGTAAATCCATTCAATTCCAAGGTTTCCCTAACCTTATAAGGATTTCATGGTGAATCCTCCATAAGTACTACATAAGCCTTAATGGATTATGGAACTTCCAAGTTTGCCCTATGACCTAATAGATTTTATGAAATGCCCACAGTTTTCCCTAACCTAATGTATTATGAAAGGGCCCCGAACTAGGTGTAGACTACAGTATTTAGCTAATATTTTTATTATTAATATATATATTTTATTTTATAACTATTTGTATTTTAAATTATATTAATATTATAGTATTATATTATTATGTTATTATATATATTATTATATATTATATATTTATATCTTATTTAGTTTATATATTATTATATATAGTTTAACTAGGGAGAGAGAGGTAGAGGAGAGAGAGAGGAGAGAGTTTCTAATTACTCACGGTTTATATGTAAATTTTCTTGCCAATATGCTTGCAAAAAAATGCATTTGTAAAAGAACATGACTTTTTTGGTTTCGAACTTTGTTACCGCACACATAACTGGGTAAATAACCTAAAAGATATTCCCTTTCTTCGGCAACGTCTTCGTATCTCTAATTAACCTATAACTAAAAAGTATCTATTTGCTATATTTCAATATTCTCGTGAATTGCATTTTTTTGCTCATTATGCTTCACTTCTAAATAAATTTATCAGTTTCTATATTTGCAAAAAAATACTGCTATTTTATCATTTACAGATGTCTTAATATAAATTTATACAAATTACTGACAGTTTTTGCACAAATATTTAAGCCCTGGAATGCCCAACTAAACAAGCCTCCATGGCGTAAAATTTCAAACTAAGATTTCTGCTATAATAACCAGTGTTGCCAAGCAGGCTATGAGAAATTACCTGCCACTCTTTTGGTGACCTTGAAATATATTTCGTTCTCTTTAGACGAAAGATTACCGGCTCTTATACCTAATTTAATTATTTAAATATATATTTAATTATATATAATAATATTATAGTATCAGTATTATAGTTTTTTTTTGTGAGTTAGTATGTATTGTTGTTCTTATATATTTATTTTAGTTTTACTATTACGCTATCGTTATTGTTTTATTAGTTTTCAGGGCGCGAACGGAAACAATCTTATCCTTATAATATTTATTTCACTGAGTTATTTTAATTTATTTAGTTCTTTTTTTTCCTATTATTTGTTTTGTTTACCTCTGACCAATATTACCCTTTCCCTTCCAAATCAGATTTATATACTTTCTTCCTTCAAAATACCCGCAACTGGACTTAGAATAATTTTTCACTCAGTATTTTTTTTACGAATTCATCTTGAATTAAGATCGGCAATACTCCTGATAAATTGTAGAACAATACATTGGCGAAAGCAAATAACTTTAACGCAGAAAGATAAGAACTACAACATTCAGAAGAATCTTACAAAAAGATAATTCAAAGATTCATCACTTCATCCACAACAACAGGCACAATTCAATCCACTCAATCATACTTCTCATTTCCCATCTTTTCCAAGATCTAAATCATGCATCCAAGCAACCACTGTAAATGAAAATTTAATACAAATTCTTAAATGTATATGCATAACTTCATCAATTACAACCTTTGACAGGAGAACTATAAAAATCTATGATTTACTCACATTCTACATTAACTTTACTCTTAACCTCCTCAACCATTCTACATTAAGTTCGAACAAGTTACTATAAAAGCATCCTCAAACATTCATTACTCTATCACCTTCCTATTCAGCTAATTTTCATTCTTTATCTTTTCCTTCTTCTTTGCATTCATGTTTTTTTAAATTTTTTCTATTATTTTCAATTCATTTTAAAGGACACCTCAATAGCAAAAAAAATCCAACGTTATGAATCGTTGAATTATTTCAAAATAGCTGCCTCCTGTTCATCATGCCCATTTGAAAGATATTGAAATTTTAACTTACTAGATTTCTTGTAATTAATTTTCTCCAATGCATCTCTTGTTCCCTGAGTGGTTAATTCCGATAACTATATAAGCAGTCCTGAATTTAGGCTTTCGTAAAATTGTATATGCGAAAGACTATCTTGTCATTTGATATATCTACTACTCAGGGATATACAAAAAGTTTTCAATTGTGCTAAAGTTCTCATAAAAAAGTTTTTAGATAGTTTGCTTTTCTGCCAAAGGGTTTTTAAATAATGTACCTACTATTACACAACTCTCATCGTTTCTCAAAGTAGACTATTTTCTTCATAATATACTTCTCTTTTTTAAATATTACATACGTACATAATTTCGGTTATGTATTTTGTTAGTATTTGTTTAGACAATTTTAAAATAATTTTTAATTAAATAATAAGTATTATTTATATTTAAAAAAATATTATTTTAAGTAATATATCTTGAATAGCATGGAGATTTTTTTATATATTATATTATATTATATATACATGACTTTAATAATTTATTATATATATCTTCTATTTCGACTCTTTACTAATATCTATATATTTATATCTATCAACTAATAATATATTACATCAATATATCCTAAAATTTTATAATTAAAATTTAGGAATTTATCTATTCAGTAATATGTCCTAAATTCTATAACACCGACCCAAAATATAATAACATTGACATAAACTAATAATAATTTATATAATTTAATAATCAATAATATATATTTATTAATCACCCTATTTTAACGACATAACATCCTTGTATTGTTTAAGATGTTGTGAATTCCTAACTAATTAAGAAAGAAAAATCCGAAACTTGAAAATATTTGTCCCCTGTGTGTTAAGTAAAGTGATTGATATGCAACCTGCGTTTCCCACGTCTATTCTCTTATAATCATTTACTTCATCTGATATGAAATTTGTTTCAATATTTTTTTTTTCGAATTAATTTAACCGAAGTGTCGGCAACTTTTTTTATCGAGGAGAGAAGATATATTTACTATCCACTAAGAAATAATAAAGCCTGGGTTAGCAGATCCGACTGAAAAATAAATGATCCTCGGTAGTTCATTTGTTTTGTTTTTTTTTTAAATTCTCTATTATGAGGAAAAACCACCTATTTCTTCCTATTCATCTGCGGATTTAAAGTCACTCGGCAATAGTCAATTTGAGTAAACTTTGTATATGCGCTACGGGAGAGCATGTACTATTCTAACATATGCTAATTCGATACGTCGTGCCGCTCTACCCCAATGACTACGGTCTATGATTAATTACACAACATTCATATCCCAAATATTTTTAAACACAGTACGGGTCGATATCTCTGGAGAAATATACAAGTGATCAACAATCGAGTACTGTCCAACGAGCGCCTTACAACCTTTCCATAAGTCTCTCATTCCGATGCACTAGGGGTATTCAGTCTCAGACAACACGGAGAGCGGATTTATCCGCATGATGGAAAGTGCCGTTACCCAGTTAGTCTTATCAATCATCTTACGAAAGTGAGAGATCTTACTGACAAGCTTACCTGATCATTAAGTTCCATGATTTTATCTATCGACACTAATTTCCACAAGTTATTGTCCAGAGATCTATAAATCAATATATTCTGTTATCAATATAAATAATTCTTTATTTTTTTTGCAAAAAGGTTGATCAAACTAGTGAAACAGATCCTTGATCCAGTCTGTATGAGTGAGAGATCATCTCCTTACAGACTGGGACAGAGTTTCGACGAAGAGAGACAGCCGTACCAATGAGGTGTTCAATATATCAATTCTCCGTCGGTTCCATACTTAACTAACCCTGAGCGAGATCTCGCACGATAACGTCACGCACGATCCAAAGATATGTGATCTAGCGGTAATATTATATATATAGTATAATATATTTATTATATTATATTTATATATATTATATTTATAGTATTTGAATATATATATATACTATCTATACTATAATATTATTTTATTATATAATAATATATAATAAATTTATTACATATATTAATATATTAATATATAAGTTTATTCTTATATTATATATATTTTTATATATATATAATATTATAATATATAGACTATAAGTATATTTATTTATATTTATATTTTATATATATAAATATTATATTATATATATTATTTAATATATATAATTTTATACTTAAGTTTCTTTCTGACCTATTTCGAGTATTAATGTTTTAAAAATCGTATTTCGATTATTTATGTTGTATTATGTATTAACCCTACAAGATATCCGATTATATCTAAATGTGTATCCATAGAATACTACACACAATTGACATTATATTATATAATTGTAGTTATATAGCTTAGGTAAGAGTGAATTATATTGTTTATACTTATATAGTATACTATTATATATATTTATTTTAAGTTTCAAATATTTTATTATTTATTTATTATTTATTTAATATTTACATATAATATTTTATTTTATTATTTATATAGTTCTTGTGTTTTTTTATTTTATTTTAGTTAGTAATATTTTTTATATATTTTTATTTTTTTATATTAATTTTGATATTAATTGATTCTTTATTATGGAGTTAATATTATTTTGGAACCTCAAATGAAAATGTTATTATAATACATACTAAGTCGCCATTTTTTTTAAATTTCCTATGTTGTATTTTTGGCGTTATTTTTATTTTTTTTTGTGATTATTTTTTCTTTTTTTTTTTTATTTTAATCCTTTTCTAAAAATTTTATGATATTTTGAATTTGAAGGCTTTTGAGAAAACTTTATGTGATGAATTGATTATATCTGTTAGCATGTTGCCTTGCAACATTTTAGGTTTGAAAGGTAGTATTAATAAGGTTGTAAGGATAAGGTTGTCAATTATAAGGAAAATGTTGAAATTACCTAAAATAGGAAGAAAAATGTTTGTTTAAATGTAATGTATTTTATAATTTATGTAGATGATGTTAATGCATGCCCAAATTTAATTTTTTTTTATTTTCAAATTTCTAGAAGTGTAAGACTCTGATTGCCGCTTTTAATTACAATGTATTTTTTTTTTGTACATAACGAAACAGTTTTCAAGGGTAAGTAACCTATTTAGATGCCAGTAAACCAACAGTTATAGATTGGTTTATTTGGAAGACCATATAAATATAGTTCAATAGTATTTGTTGGTTGTAAAATATTTGATATAAAAGATAAAAAAAAAAGAAAAACAAATTGGATTTTTTTGGGGGGAGCTCGAGCGCAGCGGGGGAACATAGTATATATAATTATACTATATATTATTTGTAAAGGTGTTGCAACGCAATGTAGGGGGCTCGAGCCGACGTGGGACAGCCAGGGGGGGACGTTTTTTCCATACCCCCGTGGGAGGGGCGGGATAGGAACCCGCCGCGACACCCAAATACCAAGAGCGGGTTCCGGAGACCCTCCCGGAGGGGGAAATAGTGCGCAACTCCGACGGATGGGACTTTAAACGATGAACAGTGTGATCTCGTAGTTGTGGCATGGGTGGGTTGGGTCAATAGCTTTTTTCATAAAATTATGTTCCAATCATATCTAAATGGTCCTGAATAGGGAGGATTTTTGTTTCCTCGTGCAGATGCTGAATTAGGGTGGGTTTCAGACAGCCCTTGATAGTTCGAAGGGAGTAGTAAGGATGGCACCTTCGACAGCCAAAATGTTGCAAGCGGATGTTGAAAAGCAACATTTGCCACATTTTGAAACATTCGGTTTTTCAGGCTTGACGTGACAAGGATGAGGTTTCCAAGGCTTGTGAGGCCGTTTCTAAGGTCGGCTAGACCGTTTTTGGAGGTTTCAGATCCCCAAACCGACAGGAAATCCAAGTTATGTCGGCAGTTGACTTGGAAATTTCCATTACTTCGTTAGATTTTGACACTCGATGTGGCAAAGATAGGGTTTCTAAGGTCGGTGAGACCGTTTATGGAGGCTGGAAGATCATTTTTAAGTTTTCTAACCCGAACTTAGTGGATCTAGCCCCCAAAAAGGAGTTTTTGGTTTCTAGAAAGTTTTAGATAACCAAAAGACCATTCTGACGATTCCAATAGATTAATCGTTTTCCTCTACCTCCAAATCGATATTTAAATCGTTTTTCTACTTGCTCTGGTTGACCTATTACATTGAAAAACATAATCGAAAAAAAATCATTACTATTATTTAACATTCGATATAATTGCTGTAGTAATGATCAGAAATGTAAGGCTAACCATTCACAGAGTAGTACGTATATGACGTCACTAAGCTCCTCCCATTTTTTTTATTTCTCTCTAACATTAAGGGACTTAGAGACATCGTATCTCTCTCAAACTTGGTACTCCAACAGCTGGTGCTGTCATCTTGCCTTAGCCGTATTTGCACTCCACTATGCCCTATGCAGGGGGTTGCTGAGCCCCACTAAGTAGAAAATGTTTATAGATAGATGAAAAATAAATAGCCGACAGGATTTGGAGGAGGAATTGGAATTAGAGAAGAGAATGGAGCCTAAGCTGACTCACGTGCCGGAACGCTGAGCAGGAGCCAGAAGAAAAACACAGAGTCCAAAAGAGAAGATGGAGATAGGATGAAGAAGAAGAAGAAGAAGAAGAACTCGGAGTCTGAGAACGTTCATTTGTCAGAGCATATGAGCCACTGAAGGAGCCTTAGCAGGAGTCGGTTAAGAAGAGAAATCGTGTCATATTACACACTCCAAACTAAAACAAATAAAAAAATAAACGAATAAAAAATAAAACTTTTGACTCAGTTAAGACGTATAGTAACTTTTCTATTAGATTTTGTAGTCTCCAGGAGGGAGTCCAAGACGAAAATCACAGATTGCTTAGCAGAAGAAGAAAGGCAGAGTTCATAAGAGAAGATGAAGGAGGAACGATGACGAAGAATGATTCCAGAGAAATCAGAAATGATAAGGTCCCAATTTGAGATGGGAACCGAACCCCGAAATGGGGTTTCGCCCTTAAAATAAAATTTTAATGGGAAATGCAGCTGCTAACTAACTTGATGATCACTATGACAATCACCAAATGTTGCACAAAATACGAAACCTAGCACAATTATACGGTTACTCTCTAACCATTTTGATGTTAAACCGATTTTTTTAATACGTTGGCTAACTTAATCTATCCTTACCTATCCGGACTAAACATACCAGAGCCCTATTCAAGGAGGATGTGTTATTTTTAATATTATCATTATCATTTCCACCACCATTACCACCATTAATAATATTATTATTATTCTCGTCCTATCTAGTAATATCTTCATCCTTATCCCTATAAAGCGTTAGACTCTTCTGAACAAATTAGAAGCTTTCTTCAATTGCCTAGCCTCGTTTCGGTATTTCCTCAGATAGTATCTCTCTTTGTCAAAAAATATATCGTGTTGACCGTTGATTCACTCATCAATGTCCGAATCTTAATTTTAGCTACATGACTCAAATTCGTTGACAAGGTTTAGTTTGTTTTATTTCTCTGTTGTGTGGTTTTCTTCGTCCCTAATGCAGGTTTGCAAGGGTCAGGATTGTCAATATCCATTACTTCTTCAGAGTTTCCACTTAATTTTACTAATTTTAATTAACTTCGTCCATTATTCATTATCAACCACATGTTGAACAGACCGCTTGTTGTGCCATGAAAAGGAAGCAGAATCGAAATGCGTCACACAGTTTACTCTTGACCAGAAAGAAAGAAAGGAAAAAAAGGAAGTCAAGCATTTGGAGAGAGATCTCCATTTCCTTCCCTCATTGGTTAAGATTCGATAATAAGGAATATTGACTCGATTGAAGAATTTTTTTTTAATTTATCATTCAATTATATAGATAATTTCAATATTTATTAATTTCAAAACCAATATATTACCACTTAAATTTAATAATAACGTCATTTCTTTACGAAATTATATATATAAAAAATAACTAATATGAGCTTAATAAAAGTTCTTACCAAAAATAACTAAAATAAAAGCATAAACACTTAATAATCAAGTATTTACAGATACCAAGGCAATAAAAGTTATCATAAAAGAGCCACAAAGCATAACTAAAAGCGAAGCCACCCAAAGAGTTACAATTAAATAAAGCCACTATTCTTAAGTGAACAATGAACAATGTCAT
This sequence comes from Trachelipus rathkii, assembly GCA_015478945.1. NCBI lineage: Eukaryota > Metazoa > Arthropoda > Malacostraca > Isopoda > Trachelipodidae > Trachelipus > Trachelipus rathkii. The sequence continues at coordinate 19,822 of JABUQX010087302.1, forward strand.
TATAAAATTTTTTAACTCATTAGGTTATAATAAAGAATTGTCTAATTCGTATAATCATTATATATATATATATATATATATATATATATATATATATATATATATATATATATATATATATATATATATATATATATATATATATATATATATATATATATATATATATATATATATATATATATATATATGTAAATGTCTAGAACGTGTGTCTAAGTGTAAGAAATTTTTATGATCCGAGGGAAAAATCAGAAATAAGAGATTTTATTTATTTTAAACTAAAATTTGTGTTCCATAAAATCGATTTTGTGTACTTTATATTATTGTCTTAATGAGATTTTTTTTTCATTTTCAAAATTATTTTATTTTAGTAGTTAAATTATTTTTTCTATTAGATGTTTATTGAGTTAAATGAAAACTTAAACAAAAGAAATACCATATAGATGCACAGCAGGTTGGCGTACTTGCATGGCAGAATGCTCACTGAAGCGCTTGCCCTAAATGCGCGGCGAGAGAGAGGTGCCGTGTAACAACTTACTCTCAGCTTGAGTAAGTTGTATATATATATATATATATATATATATATAGAGAGAGTATAGAAGATATATATGCTATATATATATATATATATATAGTAACGAAATATATCGTAAACTTTTTCAATTTCAAATATAATTTATTACAATTCTTTTATTTAATGGGAAAATTGAGAAAAATTGTAAAAAACTCTCAAATAATCTTAAAACCCCATTTTCTCTTTATAATCCACTTAGTGAAGCGGCAATGAAAACGCGAAAGCGTTTCTACCGATAATGCGAAAACTACAACACCCAAATTCAACTTCGAACGAAGTACAAC
>JABUQX010087303.1:0-2500 GCA_015478945.1 Trachelipus rathkii
AATAAGGTATGGGATATAATGAATATAATAATATAATATTATAATAATAATATAATTATAAATATGAATATAATAACAATAATAAATAAATATAATAAATATAATAATAAATAAAAATAATAATAATAATGAGTGAATTGATTAATACTAATAATAATATTAATAATAATAATAATAATAATAATTATGATATATAATAAAAAATAATAATAATAATAATAATAATAATAATATATAATAAGAATATATAATAATATAATAAAATAACTAATAATAATAATAATATATAAATAATAATAATAAAATAATATAATAATAATAATATAATAAGAAAAAATAAATAAAATGAAATAAAAAGAAAAAAGAATTACTCATAAATATTAATAATAATCATAATGAATAATAATAATAATAATAATAATAATAATAATGATAATAATAATAATAATAATAATAATAATAATAATAATAATAATAATAATAATAATAATAATAATAATAATAATAATAATAAATAAATAATAATAATAATAATAATAATAATAATAATAATAATAATAATAAAGTAAATAAATTATAATAATAAATAATAATAATAAAATAATAATAATAATAATAATAATAACAATAAATGGATGCATGAAAATCAAAATAGGTTGTTGTATTTTGTTGTAAGTTGTTTACCATAGCTCCACCAAACATTAATAATATCACTAAAAATAAAATAAATAAAATAGCACATGAAATTAAGAACAAAAATATCTCTAACAAAATTAAAAGAACTGGTCATTACAATGAAGGATATATATATGGACTACCCAAAATACACAAAGATGAAAAAGACCCACCCCTGCGTCCCGTAATATCAATGTGTGGTACTGTCACTCATGACATTGCTCAATACCTCAATACCTTAATACGTCCTTACTTAGATAGCACGTTTATTGTCAAACCTAATAATGAAACCCTATGTAAACTATCTCACTTAAAACTTAGCAACTCAGAAACGCTTGCTTCTCTGGATGTTGAATCATTATTTACGAATGTCCCCGTTGTAGAAACCATAGATATTATAATTAAACATGTTTATCATTCTAATAATCCACCTCCTCATGACATTTCCGAAAACCATATGAGGAACCTACTATTAATATGTTGTACTGAAACCCCTTTCAAATTTCAAGATAGTTTCTACCTGCAAAAGGATGGTGTTGCCATGGGTTCACCTCTGGGCCCTACATTCGCTGACTTTTACATGGCGGAGCTAGAAAATGGAATTTTGAGGGAAAACAATACATTCAACCCAGTCTTTTATGTAAGATATGTTGACGACACCCTTACTATATTTAGGAACCATACAGACATTTATCAGTTTATCAACCGCTTGCAAAACCTTTCTTGCCTCAAATTTACATCTGAAACATCTCTAAATAATATTATTAACTTTTTGGATATTAAAATCAAAATTAATGATGATGGAACCTTTTCTACAGGCATACATGTCAAGCCAACTGATAATGGTCTGTACCCTACTCCCCAGAAGTATAAAAGAATTCAATTGTAAAAACACTCATATATAGGTTTATAAATTGTGCTCGGATTGGGAATCATTTGATGCTGAAGTTAAAAGAATTAAACAGAACCTGATCAACTGTAACCACCCTTTAAATTTAACGGAAAAAATAATTAACAAAACCATCAACAAACTCTATAAAAAACAGGACAATACGAATAATATCTCTGAAAGCATTAAATTTTATTTTAAAACTTCAAATGCAAAAGACTTCGATAAAGAGGAAAAATGCCTACGCGGCATTATTAACGCCCACATTAAATCTACAAGTAACTCAAAAATCACAGTTAAACTATACCATAAAACAAGAAAACTTTCTTCCTGCTTCTCTACTAAGGATCTCCCTGTCCGTTGATGCACGAGGCGGTGTACCATTTCGCATGTCCCCCCGAGTCGACTGTAACGTCGACGTATATTGGGGTTACACGACTAAAAGATTGACAGATAGGGCATAACAGCACAGATTTAAACCTAGTACAATATATGAACATTTATTCACGGAACATAACAAAACAACTATACCTTGATATCTCACAGTCATTCAAAATTTTGCACTCCTCATGCGAAGCTCAAAAACTGAAAATAGCTGAGGCTTACTACATAAAACATTTAAAACCAGACATTAACATAAAGTTCAACGTATTGTCACTTAAATTAAATATAATATGAAATGCTAAAATCTAAAATCTAATTTGTAATTTTAATTTTTTAAATCTTGTATTATATAATTCATTCAAATGTTAGAATCGAAACTCTGAAGATGTCCGAAGTTTACGGACGAAACCGGTCAGAAACTAATAAATTTAAATATGCCTCTTATTTTCTATGCAAACTATTTTCTAGACTAGTATTAAGAAAATTAAATGAAAATCAAAAAAAATATTTAGAGAATTAGAAGTTAAAAGTAAAACTTATATTATAATAATA
>JABUQX010087303.1:7500-10000 GCA_015478945.1 Trachelipus rathkii
CCGATTATATTTAAATAAAAAATGTGGATATATGGATTATCTTAATTTTTATGGAAATATCAACTTGCCATATCCCTATTGGGCTAAAAAATATTGCTAAATATCGGTTTTATTATCGAATATATATATTATATATAGTATATATAGTATATATATATATTTTATATATATATATATATATATATATTATATATATATATATATATATATATAATATATATATATATATATATATATATATATAGTATATTAATATAATATATATATAATAGTATATATATTTATTATTAATTATTATTATTATCTTTACTAGGTAGCACTTATTCCCGCATAAGCGGGGTAGTGGTACGTGCAGCTTCCCTATTTCCTTCATCTCGCCCTCACCCACCTCCTCCATTCCATTCTATCTCTCGCTAACACCCTACCTTCTTCCACCCTCATTCCTCTCTCCTCCAACATTTCCTTTATTCCATCCATCCATCTTCTTCTTTCTTGGTCTCCCCTTCCTCTCCTTCCTATCCCCTCCGCCTCCCAAACTCTCCTAACCACCCTCGCTCCCCATTCTCTCCAGAATGTCAACCATCTTAACATTCCCCTACTGCCGCTCTTCTCACCAAACCATTCTTCCAATCACATCTCTCTCTTATCACCCTATTCCTAATCCTCTCTCTTTTACTAACCCCACATACCGCTCTCAGCCCTTTCATCTCAAACACTTCCAATTTCCTCTTGGACCTAGCATTCAACCCCCATGTTTCACACCCATATAGTACCGCTGAACACAACATTTTTTCAAAACATAACTTATCTTGAGTTATGTGATAATCCCCCCTTTCCAAATAATTCCCATTTGATCAAACACAATGTCTTCATTCCTTCTCCTACTCTATGATCTATTCTTCCTTCATCCCTCCTTCCTTAACCAAACCATCCCTAAATATCTGTTAAAAACCTCTTACTTCTTACAGTCAGAAAATAAATTGCAATGAACGCAATAATAATTTTGTATTAATAATCAACCCCCAGAATTTTCACCCTGCTGGGAATGAACCTGACCCTAGCAGATATACGTACAAAGTGTTTTGAACCACCAGACCCTACGATGAACTAAAAGGAAATTGCCGTACTTTTCCTCTGAAAAGCAATCTATTGCTTCCAGAGGAGTGAGGCATGTCTAGGACATCTAACCTCCGGCAGGCATCCCCGTTCACACTCGGGCCTAGACATGCCTCACTCCTCTGGGAAGCCTTAGATTGCTTTCAGAGGAAAAGTGGCGGGTTTCCTTTTAGTACATCGTGGTCTGGTAGCAAACACTTTCACGTATAATTCTGCTAGGGGTCCACGTTCGTTCCAGCCGGGTGAAATATTCTAGGGTTGATTTATCAATACTATTATATATATAATGAGTATATATATAATATAATAATATATAATATATATATAATAGTAATATTATAATATATATAGGATATATATAATATATATATATATATATATATAGTATATATATATATACTGTATTACTGTCTCTCAAGGGGTAAGTAAAGTTTCACAGTCGAACCGTTCGAGAAGATACATGCTGTCCTGGCCAGGCTATCACGGATGCAGAACAATATATTCCATTAGAAACAAAACGCGAACACTAATGATACTCATTACGTCTCCAGTAAGACGAAAGCTAACAGTAAAAGAGAGAATTGCTGATACATCCCTGCCTCGACCACTGTTGAATTGTCCACTTCCTTGCTGGGGAAGTGCTCTATTCTGTGCCGCGGAGTCATATATATATATATATATATATATATATATATATATATATATATATACTATATATATAATATTATATATAAATATATAATATATATATATAATATATATATATATATATATATATAACAGGTAAATGTACTAACAGGATGCAGTTCAAAGGCAGACATGCCCGGATATGGGGCATTTGAAACTGTGGAAGTCAAGGGCAGTATGGAAAATGGATAAAGGAATTAGGTTCCAAACTTTACTAGTGGAGTACCTGTAAGATTGATCATAGCGGTTAAGTCAGCGGTCAGAGAGAGGGACAAAAAATGGATGAGATTGTGTTGCAAGGCGTGTTGCATGTTCCCTTCTCAATGGAGGAGGAATGCGATTGAAGAGTTCAGAAGAGCAGTATCCATTGTAATAAAGCTCTATATTATAAAGATGGTTCTGGAACAGTTCGATGGTCAGAAAGAAATTGGATAGATTTGGTGAAAGGAGGAGAGTTTATAAGACAAAAATGCCCTAAACTTCACCCTTTTTAATGAGAGTTGTGTGAGTGGAAACGCACTAGATATGTGAGGCGTACTCAATACAGGGGCGAACAACACCCCTATAAATAGCAAGCACTATGGTAGAATGAAGAGATTCTGATTGATCTTCAGAACACCCACTTTCTTTGAATTTGCTTAAAGAGAGAGAGAGAGAGAGAGAGAGAGAGAGAGAGAGAGAGAGAGAGAGAGAGAGA
>JABUQX010087304.1:0-13958 GCA_015478945.1 Trachelipus rathkii
ATAAGATTCATGTGTGTTCGTGCATGTCAGTGAAACGTGGGTACCTGTAAGAAGGAGCATTGTACCTCTTGCATGTAATGCATTCAATAATACCAGATCTTCAGCAGCTCTACCCTTGGTATCCACACACACCTTGATTTCTATTGTTGTAATTAAGGAAGTAGTACCAATGCCAAGATACTTTACTTGCTCATGAGGCATATTTGTAAATAGCAATGTAAAGCCATGATTTCTTCCCATTAATATGGGATTAGCTTGTTCATAAGCTGATAAGAAGAGCCTTATTAATTCTGCCCTTGCTTCTTAAATAGCCTTTTCGTCAAGGAAAAGATTTAAGTTTAAAACCAAGGAAGGAATTTCTGAGTCTTTCAAAGGAAGCTACTTTTACTTTGGAAGGTAATCTTTCAAAAATTTCATTTCATTAGCAAAGGATTGAATTTGATTTATTTAAGCCAATACCTTACTGATTTTGCTGGTAATCAACATTTATTTTAATTTACTAAGCCATTTTAAAAATCCAGGCAGTTATTCTTAAGACTTTTCGATAGCATGAATATTCACTTACATCAAAAATACTAATACATGTATTTTCTATTACATTTACCATTAATAGAGGTAAAGAGATTCTTGTGGTATGCTCAACATAGGATACTTGGGCCAATTGTCTAAATCATTAGTTAATCAAACAGGACCATGATACCACAGAGCAAATATTTCTTTAAACTTTTTAAAAGTTAAACCCCTAGTTAAAAAATCACCAGGATTTTCTGCTGTATTTACATACTTATAATACACATTTATTTTATACTTGTTACAGATGGAAGTAATTAACCCATCCATTTCATTTATTCTATTTTTTTAAAACTTAGATTTTACTTTAGTTTGTCTGGTTAATAACCAGCTCAAAACTACTTGTGAATCCACAGAATATTAATGAATTCAAAATATATATTACTGTATGCTTCAAAATATTGGGTAGCATTCAGGCCAAAAATAACCCCCATCCAGCTCCAGGGAAGGAATGCTTAACTCCTAGGCCTAATGGCAGAACTACCTTAGCTTTAGCAAATATAAAGAGCTTTTGTTATCATGTCCACTCCCATAACAGCATTATCAGACTGTCACAAAAAGATACAGAAGCCATACTTATTCCTTCAGAAAGAGCCCTCTAGGTATTGCAATAGTATCAGATTTTCACAGTTATTGCTGTAGTTTATACCACTCTTTTAGTATCTCTCAGGCACTTTCTCATCCCAAACTATATTTTGCTGCCACACTTGTCCTCATCAACAATTTACCCCTAACCAAAATAGGAAGAGCAAAAGTTAAGAGGATCGAAAAGCTTAAATCTCAGACAACAATTGACGCTTGGTTGAAATACTCTCCAGGGTAATTTTTACTTTATTGATAATACACACACAGTCAGTCACCACATTGAGAAACTATATCCAAAGATCTTTTCACAACAACTAGAATGCTCTACAAGGAGTTTTCTTCCTTGAACTTAACACGCAAAGCATCCGAATTGCTATTCCAAGATCTCAAGATAAAACCCCCTTCTTCCATTCGTTTCTTACATTGATGATAAATACCAACTATCTCACTTTCTTTTTGCATGCTTGTAAATATTAAATTATCCACATAGAAGCCTGAGGATAATATTTCAGTACATCTATCATGTGGATACTTAGAAGCATGATATTTCATAATATAATGCAATATAAATGGGGAAGATGTAAACCCAAATATTAAAGTGAGGTACCTATAAGCTTCTAATTGCCCGTTGTTATACCATAAGAAAGTGAACCTATTCATGTCTACTTCATCTTTTAACCTTATCATCAGAAACGCTTGTTTTACATCACTTATCACAACAGTACGATTTGTTCTGAACACAAGTAGTAGCTTTAAAAGTGAATTCATTAGGTCATAACTACTGTAAGCAGCCTCATTCAAAGATGGAAGAGTTTTATTAGTTTTTATTACTTTTAAGGGAACAATTAAAAACTGGTCTTATTTTAGTGGTTACTTGTTCTGATTGCCTTATTATAGGACGATGAGGAATGAATTTATATTTACAAATATCTGAAAGATCATCAAAATTTATATTTACTTTTTCAACTATTTTATCATTCAGTTGACCTTCAAAGACATTATTGTATTCATTTATTAAATTATTTTGAGTTAATTTATCAAACACTCTATTAGCTATATTTAAAGATATTTTAAAATTATTAGGAACTAATTCTATTTTGTCTTCATACCAAGGAAGGCTTACATGATAATGATTGTCTTTGAAAATCATATTTTGATTAAATAATTGCACTTGATTTTTATCTACCGTGTTCAGAATGTCTTCGTCCTGTTTGATGTCTAGTGATTCCAGGCTAAACAGATTTTTCAATCCATTGTCAATATCAGAATCTAAAAAATGCTCAATTGGATTAAAATAACTCTTGGATGGTTCCAACACAAAATACACTTGTGTATTTAGCCTTCTACTGTTATATTCAGAATCATTTATAGGAATAATGGCGTTATTTGTTTCAACTTTTGACTGAGTTACAAAATTAATGATTTTTTTACTTTTTCTGGTTTCCAACCAGCACAATTTATTCTCTACTTAAAAAATTATAAATATTACCTATTGGTATTAATTTATTGCCAATATGTAAGCAATGACACTTGCAAAAAGGTACAGTCTGAAAGGATGGAAACAAGTCTATTATTTCTATTCAAAGTAAGAATGATTTTTTTATATGACTATTTACATTAGAATTATTAAAATTACTATCAGCAAAAAATTGGCGATTTAAGAAGTTTTCATATTTTTAATAACGCTAATGCCATTTACTTTATAATTTATATTTAATTCATCATCTATTACAAAGGAATAGAAAACTATTCTTTTAAATACTCTTACACCAATCAATGTTTGATGAAACCTTTTAATTTTAGAACCAATGAAAGTTTGAACCTCATATTCTATTATAGGAAGACTATTTATATTAGATATTAGCTTTTCAGCAGCTTCTCTTGATATATAAGACTTACTTGAAGCTGTATCAATCAAACATCTGTAAGTTTTTTTCTTTACCATTGAAAACCATATTTAATGAAGTGGTAGGAGGAATATATTCATTCTCCAAACTCTGATGAAAAGTTATACAATGATTACTAGTTGTATTTACCACCTCACGTTTATTAATATTACACAATGGCTGTATGTGTGACTTACTTCCACACGGAAACCTCATTTTATTATTATTACCAAAACATTGTGCTTTCGGATGGTTGCCAGCACACTGTTCGCACAACCCCAACTCCCTAACTCTATCAATACGACCTTCAAAATTGTTATACACTGGACATAGTCCTAAAGAATGTGGCCCAGAACATAATTTACACTTTTTTTCAACCTCTTTTACCTTACTTGAGTTTGAAAATTTGCCAAAGAATGCTGTTTACTTGTAGCATTATTTTGAGATGTTTTTTCTTTTTGAGGAGTAACAGGTGTACTTTTACTTTTAAATTTGAGTTTATCACCTACTGTTCTTTCTGAGGAAGAACTAGTAGTACATATTAAAGCTTTTATTATATCCTGATAATTTTCAAGAACTTCATTTATGTCAAGGATAATTATGACCTACTTTTCTTATCAGGTCCTTCAAATTTAGGTAGCTTTTTACTACTATATGTGACAACAAACAACAGCCTTTACTCTTTGATAGTAAAATCCAATTTATGCACTTTTAAGATCTTAAATAATAGCCCTGATTTTTATTTAATGCATTTTTAAGGAGATACAAAATCTTTATCATATTTGGATTCTATATTAGTAGCTCTCAATGAGACAAACAACATTTGTTATAGTAGTTACATTCAAATATTCAGCTTTTAACAATTCTAATGCTACTTTTATAATGTTCTGGTATGATAGATAAATGAGACACAATACCTAAAGGATAATCCTTCAAAAACTTAAAAGGTACATTAATTTAACAGAGTCATTAAGATTTAGGGTTATTTCCAACCACATTCATAAACTGATTTAAAAAAAAACTTGAAAACTAAGTTTTATTCAAATCACCATCAAATACTGCACAACTCATGGTAGGGTAATTTTACATTAGTAGTGTGATCTATGTTATTTAAGGGCTTCCACAAAACTATCAGAATTTATAGGTTCTGTTTTAGCAGTCTCTTTACTTAAAATAAATTCATTAAAAACACTTAATTTAATTTCTAATTCTAAATAATAATCACTTTGACTTTCTATTTCTGAGTCCATATTTAGGCTTTCAAGCTCAGTTTCCATCAAAACATTAATCATGCTTTCATCATATTCTTTGATTTTTAATATCAATTTATTTATTTCATTTATTTGAGATTTGCAGAAAATAATTCCCAAACTATCATTAGTTTTCAATTCATTTAATTTATTTACTATTTTAGTAATACGAGTCTTTATATTAGACCTCAACTTTTTAAATTTGACAAAATTGTCCATTTTGTTCCAAAAATTCAAGATTATTTACTTAAAAAATGCCTGGTATTGTGTCACCAATATGAATCAAAATATATATATAGGCCTACAACTACCCTAGGCCTTCAAAAAACTTTTGTCAAAAACTGAATTTCAACCCTAGGGTCAGCCTAATTTCAAACACTATTTTGCTATTTCATTAAATAAACCATTTTTTTCAAAGGAAACACAACCACACAGTGTTATTGTTATTATTAAACATTAATTACTACAATTAATTATATTATTAAAATAATTAAAACTAAAAAACAATCTTGAAGAATTTATCACAACGCACTCAGCAAAAATTGTTTACAATTATTGACAAAATATCGATTATTATCGATTACTGTTAGAATGATATTTCTATCGATTATTCGAACGATCTTAAAGAAATAAAATATCGATTATTACAAAAAATAATTAATAGAAACCTTCAACTCCTTTTGGAATTTTCCCTTGATGCAATCTTTTTGCGCATGCGTAAGACTTCTTTTTACTTTCTGTTTAAGTTATGAAAAAAAACTTTAATAAAATTTTCAAATCACTTTTTAAAGGTAACTTTCATTTCACTAATAATTCACTTGATGAATAAATAAAAAATGTTAAATTTATTGTAGATACATTTTCAAAAATGACTTGTTTAATTTTTGAACACTTTTCAAAATGGCGATTCTATTGATGTAAACCTTTTCAAAAATATCAAAAAATTTTACTTTTCATTTTTTGATAGAAGCGGCTCTTTGCGCCACCAGTCTATTTATTAATTATTAGTTTATTTTCACTAAATATACTTGAAAAATTTAAATGTGTATTTACCTTAAATGTTCTTCTTCTTGTTGTAGACAAAATTTTGGAGACATAGCGGTCGTGTACCCCTAAAACGCTTTTTATATACTTTTATTAATTTGCTATTAATAATGAATGCGCTTATCATTACAATTAAAGGCAGGAAAATCCAAAAGGGTTTGAAAAGGTTTCCTTTTCATAAACAAGGACATTTTAATCCTTTTAAAGTAACTAATTTTCACAGAGTAACTTAAACTCCACAAACAATTTTACTGAGGCCATTTTCATAAACAATAGATATGAAATATTATTGTAATAAGCCGTGATATAAACTTTAAGACACTTATTGTTTGTCTATATTAATTTTATTGTACTTAATACTGCGTACAATTTTATTAAGTTAATGAGAATCAATCTCAACTTTAATGAACCCGAATACTTAAATATTGACAACAGTATACGTGTTCACCAGTTTATTACTGAAAGATTACTGGTTTTTACTGAAGAATTTCTTTTACGCGTGACCAGCCCGCGCATTGATATGATGAAATTTTTTAAGCCTTTATTAATGACTCATAATACTGATATTTTTATACTGTGGTCTAAATTATAAAATGACCAATATTTAATAGTTTTCTAAATAAATTTTCATAATATAAAGATGGGCAAAATTGTTCTTGACTAAGTGCCATAATTTACCAAAGATGTGTGAAAAAACTATATCTAGCATTCCCTGTTATTTCTTTTATTTTTAAACATACAAATGGGACCTTATGAGTTTTTAAAGTTTCATAAATATGTTTTAAATTTTTTTTTTTTTTTCATATTTTGTTAGTATATGATACTAACAATTAATTAAGATGCTGATGAGAAAGATAGGCAATTTGGAAATATTAAAAATGTAAAAATAAAGCAAAAACGTTCATTTTGCATGAGAAAGAAAACGGGATTTTACTGCTAATGCGTGAAAGAATTTAAGGTAACGTAAAAACTAACGTTTGTGGGTAAAATACGTTCTGTATTGTTTTTTTTTTCATATATTAATGCTAATGTATACATAACAAAACATATTATAACCTGAACTTAGAGGGCGGTAAACTGCAACCTAACCTATATGGATCGACAATGCAACAAAACTCAATCTAACATATATGGGTCGACGATGCAGTAAATTTCAACCTAATCTACATGGATATACTTAACCGTAACAGATTTTCTCTTTTCAGGCAAGATTTTTCTGCTACAAAAAATTTACCCAGACGTCGCTCTGTCTCGGGCGCTGCCAAACGTACGATGCGTAAAAAAGTACGATATTATTTATTACTTTTTTTTGTATTTAAAATTTTTTGATCCTGCTCACCAGCACTCAAATTTATTGTTAGTAGCATATAATAACTATAAAAAAAAAAAAAAAAAAAAAAAAAAAAAAAATCTGCGCCATGAAACTCATAAAGACCTACAAATGGACATATGAAAAAATGCAAGATTCGCTAGATATACTGCTAAACGTCAATACTATTTTCCATAGTCTGGCATCTTTCATATGATATATGCATTTGTTTAAAATTAGGTTGTTGAAAATAAAGTAAATCGATTACTTGATCGAGCTTTTTTAACATCTTTGGTGAATCCTAATATAATCAATAATAATTTTGCACATTTTTTTTATAATATATATTCCCCATTATAATAATAACAACAAAAACAACAACAACAAAATTTAATTATGCTGAATCATTAAACGTATACTAATAATTTAGTTATATGGGATATCGTCTCCTTATGGATTAATCATTAGCAGCGTGAAATCTTTAACTTGAAGTTAGTCTTTTTTCGTCAGTGATTTAATTATTTTCAAATAGTTTTTTTTTTACAACTTTTTCATAAATATAGATTGTTGTTTTTATCTTAATTACAGGTAAAGTTGCTTCAAGAATTATTCTGTAATTTAAAAGAGACCCCATGTTGCATTTCGAACAACCCTTAGAACAGGATCACATTATTTCAGTATCTCGAAACCTATTCCTAAAGAACTGCTAAATTCCCGATTTGAACATCCAGAGTCTTTCAACTCCCATTAAGTAGTAGAGTGACCATTTTCGAGTCTTCCAATTCCTTTACGTACTAGAATAACCAGGGTTGGTGATTTTTTTGATTTGTTTAGAAAAAAATCAGTTTTTGATTTTTTAGATTTTTTCGGATTCGTGATGCACGCGAAATTAAATTGTAAACAAATTTTTTTAAGTTCGATATAGTGTTATTTTTGATGTGATTTATTCAATCTATGTAAATCAAAACCTTAAAATAGGGCCTATAGTCCATGACACAATAAAACAGCAACACTAAAGTGTGTTACGGACTTTCGGGTTACAATGCCAATAGTTTGTTGAAAATTGAAAAAAATTTATTAAAAACTTCATAATATATATAAAAATTATCGATATTTAGAATCGGATAATTTTAATGGTGACTAAGGGGTCGATTAATACTTAATAGTAACGCTTATTATTACTTGTAATATTGATAAATGTTACATCAGAAATAAAAGAAACTCGATTGAAACATGATCCTTTGTTGACAATAGTGTAGAAATTTGGAACAGAGTAGCCTTGTTACATTATTAATATTGTAATTTTTTATTTCTATTGAAGTTAAATCACTTAAATTTACAAAAAAAAAAAAAAAAAATTATATATAAAAAAAAATCAAAAAAATCATGTTTTTTTTAAATAAAAAAATCAGTTGGATTTTTTTCGTGACATCCCTGAGAATAACCATTTGTAAAATAAATTTTTCAATAATATTGTATTTCAGTGCCTTCAGCTTGATAACTAATTTTTGCAGATAATGATTCTTACATATGTTACAAGTCTTTTTCACTTAGAGTATTTTTGAACAATTTCTTTTTTTTTAAGTGTTGTAATTTCAATTTTCAAAAAATTATTGAATTGTTATTGTGAAGTTTGTGATATTTACATTATACTGTTCAAGTATATATTCAAATGGAAGAAGTGTTGTTATAATTTTGAAAATATTTAATATCTTTAATAGCTACTTTTTTTTAAAGATTTTTGAACTTGCAAAAATTATATTTTACTATTGCAACTAGTTATCTAATAAATATAGTTTATTCCTCATTTTGATTATTAAACCTTTATACTGTTTATGCTATTCCTAAAAGTAGGAGAGCCATATATATGTATACTATTAAAAGAGTTAAGATGGGCCTCTTTGGTATCATAAGTTTTAATTTAGCCGGCATTCGACTAATGAGACGAAGGTCTTAAGATTGAAAAAAATTAAAAAACTTTTTTTTGAAGAAAATAATACTACATATATCTCAAAAATATTTATGACATTTTCTTCCAAACTATTCTAGAATATCTGTTGTGATGATGACTATTAAACGAAATAAAAACTATTATTATTAATAATAATAATAAAACAACCCTTAATTCCACTCATCAGTGAATTGAGAAATATGATAGGGTTGCATGCCAAAACAATGGAGCAGAACAGCAACTCACTCACTAAGAGATTCGAGTTCCTGGCATTATTGAAGAATATCCGATCTTAACAGCACATATATAAAAATATCAATAGTAATAGTTACAATAAAATAACACTAAATAAAATATCTACAATAATACAGTATTATTGTTCAAACTATATTTACAAGATTTCCAAACTAAATGCAGTTTCACAAGGCATAATGGTAGGCAAAAAAAAAAAAAAAAAACGGAAAAAAAACTTAAATAACTATTTACATTAAATAAAATCTGAAAGCCATTTAATCTGAATAATTAAAAAACTATTTCCCTTACACTCTAACACACACACGCACACGCAAAAATCACAGACACGTATGCACACACACACATACACACACAGTACTAAATCAATCATGCCATTAATTTCTTTCTCATCAATTTTGCCCTTAAATCGAGAGCGGAATTTGGGGGTGGACGTCTATTTTCCCTCCACGTCGTACCCCGGGCTTGACTCAGTCTGTTACTGATACCTTTCATAAGGTTCTTTTTCCTGCGTTCGTTTTTCTTCTCTTCGGCGTCTGCATACATACGCATAATTGGCAACTAAAACGAGAAAAAAAGAAATGCTAAAAACAAACAGACATTGGAATAAAAAAGTTAAAAAAAAACAAAAAAGTTATACATAAAAGTATTAACTAGAAATATTTGCACTTTTTTATTTTCAAATATTGTTCTGGACAGGAACGGGTCACCGTCCACATGAAGTCCACCAGATATTAACAGAATTTCAGTGTTTAAGTCAAAGAAACTGGGTTAAAATAGTGAATGGATGGGTGTTCTAGATCCCAATGACTGCAAAGGTATGTAAAAAGTATAAGGAAAATTGAGAAGGGAAGAGCGTGTAAGACCTCAATGGCTATATAGATATATAAAAGAAAATGGAGGGAAATGGGAAGGAGGTTCTAAACTTTAATTCTGTAGATATGTAAAAACACGAGCATATCAATGGGATTAAATTTAAGTTTCAAGAGTTTTTTTTTTGTAAAATATTTTAGATTTTAGAGCGATTAATTTTAAAGACAAAACCTTATGTGGCTCATCCGGACAGAGGAATCAAATATCTATACCTTACAATGTGATACAACTTGGTTAAAATATAATCTAATTATCCTATATAATCCAATCTCTTTACCTTAATTTTTGTATTCCATTCAACAACATCCTCTTCATCGTTGATATTTTGGCCAAGCAACTCTTCTTCCTCCTCCTCTTCTTCATATCGTTTGTTATACCGACCGAAATCTTCGCGACGATGTTTAGATTTACGACTTCCGTGATGTGAAGATTTTCTTGGAGATCGATAGAAATCTTCTCGATCACGTTCTTGGTCACTTTCGTCATCACTAGGATCCCTTTTTCGTTTTTGACCTGCAGAGTAAAATATAACCCATCGTTCCTGAATAAAATATTTATAGGTGGAAACCTACTGAAATATAATAATAGTATTCACTAGTGATGGGACGATCAACCTGAATCAGTATCGAAAATTGGAAGAATCTGCAATTTTTCTGAAATCAGAATTATTTTGGCGTAATACTATGAATGGGAATAGACACAAAAAATTCTCAAATTTCCCAATCGGAATCAGAAATTATTTCGGCATCATCCCACCACTCGTAAACACTAAGCTAACTAAAATGATTAATATGAAATATGGTAATAATCAATTTAGAAATTGCATAAGCACTAATCTTTAAAGTTTACAATAAAAATTTTATACCCACCAGTAACATGTTGCCGTAGTAATTCTTGATAGTCAATATTTTCTTGCGTTTCTTTCTTACCCCAATTTTGTGCGAGGAATCCCCAAGGGTGACCAGAAACATCTATAGGATCGTCTAAATCTTTATAGAATTTATCTGCATAAGGTGGAGGACGAGGTGGACGAGGGTTAAAATCGTAACGGAGCCTATCCTGCGGCGGTCCATAATATGGTGGGGGATGTGGCCTGTGATCGTCAGGTTTTCTATGGTGCTTTCTTGCTGCTTTCACAAACGTTCGCTCTCTTCTTTCTTTCCTTGGAGACTCTCTTTTATCTTCTGTTAGCATCAAGAGCAAAACAAACATTAAAATATTAAAAAGTGTGAACGAGATTATAAATATTTTCCTACTTGCATTAGCCGACATCTTTCAGATTATCGCAATTCAAATTACATAAACTTTTTTTTATAAATAAAGTGGCAACACAACTTTGATGGGGAGATGTGTGCGGGGGAGAGAGAAACTGATATTATCATATCGCAAATTTTCCTATCACAAGAGTTCGGGTCTCGATGGATACAAAAAAATTGCTGTTAGTAAATTATCTGTAACATTTAATTACAGTCTACAGCATATGAATTACACTAACCTCAATACCTACACATCACTAAAAACATAGCCAACTCATACAACAAAACAGTCTATTATAACAAAAAAATCACACCCACTCTCTCTCATGCTTCTAGCATAATGTCCACTCATTTGGATGCGAAACCACGTCCACGGTGGCTAGAATTTCAAATTGAGATGAGCCGAAGCAGGCCTTGCTATCAAGCCTAGATAATCTTTGCACTTTAATTAACTTGGTTAGGAAATACATGTAACACAGTTTCCCCTGGCCAAAGACGGTACTGCGGTAGGTAATGAACCTCCCAAATTCATAGGATAAAGGTTCAGTGGCAACTAACTAGCTAATTAAAACTACTAACTAAAACTAACTAACAATTTAACTAAAATAAACAAAGTTAGCTAACTAAGTTGGCTAACTAAGTTAGCTAACTAAAAATATGTATATCATTATCATCATCACCCTCCTTCTTTCCCCAAGACTGGGGGTAAGGTGCGTAACATGCACCGGAAACAGAAAAGTAGTAGAAAAATATGACGCGAGTCGAAAAAAAAGCCCAGCATTACCGCCCCCTTTATACCTTTTAGTGAGAACTCGTCGCAGTCAGAAAATCCACTCTAGAGCTTCAGCTTCACAGGACTGCGACGGACCCCCACTATGGCATCTCTCGAATGTGGGGTTCATCCCTTGGCCCAGGTGGGCTACAACCATACCCCCTCACAAAACCACGCCATTCACTCCTATTGTGCACCTTTCTTCTCGCTTTTGCCAAACTCTCATTTCTCTCCCTTAAGCATTCCTTTACTGACTTAATCCAATTTTTCTTCGGTCTCCCAGCTGGTCTATTCCCAACACACTCACCACTATACATCCGCTTAACCAACCGACTATCATACATCCTTTCCACATGACCAAGCCATCTCAACGTACTTTCATTTATTCTCTCATTTACCCTTTTCTTCACACCACACATCTCGTCTTCATCTCTTCCTTTCATCCCCATTTCCCACTTCCAAAATTATTTAAAACAATTCTTCTCACACCCTAACATGCCCCTAAGATTGTCCATCATGACACACATTCTACTTTAGAATCTATACCTCTTTATTCCAGACCATAGCTTCTCACTACTATACAATAACAAGGTAACACCATACCCTACATGTGAAAAACTTTAGCGTACTCAAAACCTTAGTCCCTTTTACATTCACCACGATTTAATCACAAGCCACCTTCTGCCATTCACAACTTTCCATAGCTATAACACTCTGCATCATCCGCTTCCCTTTTCATCCAACATATATTCCTAATATTTAAACTCAGACACTTGTTCAGCTGCCACCATCTAACATAACTTCACATCCGAGAGACTGTCCTCACTCACAAAACCAAATCATCACAAACTTTTATCTATGTTGCTTACAAACCCCTCCTTTTACACACCCTGCCACAATCTCTCTACCAATCCTAATTCAAACTCTTTCAGATTCGCCACACAATGAACCAATCATCCGCATATAATAGCTAAGGCACCCTCCACTCTCTTCCATTCTCCATCATTCTAACAACATCGCCTGCCACTCCACGTCTAATTCTTTCATAACACCATCTATATACAAATCGAATAACCAAGGAGATATAACACACCCCCACCTCACTCCGCTATTCATATTATTCCAATCACTTTCAACTATTTATTCATACACTTCATCTTCTTCATCCCAATTTACTTAGAAATAAGAAAGCTACACCAACAAAATATATCACCAACACCGCCATAAGAGCTTCCCTATTAAATCCTATCATGCGCCTTTTGCAAATCCATAAAACCAAAATACAATTTACTCTTCTCCCTCATTTTCTCAATAATTTGTTTCAATGTAAAGATTTAATCCACACATCCTCTACCATTTCTAAACGCCACCTTGTTCTTCACCAATCAGTCCTTCAGTTACTCGACACACTCATTCGACCAAAATACCATCATATATCTTCCCTACAACACTCAACAAACTAATTCCCTTATAATTCCTACAGTTACCCTTATCCCCCTTACCTTTATATAAGCATTGTCATTATTAATTTCTATTACCTTACCTTTACCTTCTTACTGCTCTCCTCCAATCCCTCGGAGCTATACCCATAAAACGCTTTGTTAAACAACTTCCAAATCCAATCAATCATCTCTCGCCTCCGTTTCTGATCATTTCACCCGTAATTTCATCCTATACCTGCAGATTTACCATTCTTCAACTTTCTCACTCTACACATTACCTCCTCCTTACTAATGACCTCATCCCCAAAATACCTATTCCTTCTTGCACCATTAAACTCACACACATTCACTATCACCTCTTCATTACTGCCAAAATTATGCAGATTTTCGAAGTGTTCCCTCCACACTCCCCACACATCCATTTCATCCGCATATAATGGGTACGGAACACTCCGCTCTCTTCCATTCTCCGTTATTCTAACAGCTTCCCCTGTCACTCCCAAATCTAATTCTTTCATAACCCTTTCTATATACAATTTGAATAACCAAGGAGACATAACACATCCCTGTCTCACTCCGCTATTAATATGAAACCAATCACTTTCGACTCTATTCTAACACACGCTTCACTATCGTCATTCATGCTTTTGAATCCAATCAGAAGTCTACCAGCAACACCATATATCTTTAACACCTGCCATAGAGCTTCCCAAAATCCTATCATACGCCTGTTGCAAATCCATAAAACCTAAATACAATATCTCTCTT
>JABUQX010087305.1:22500-24014 GCA_015478945.1 Trachelipus rathkii
CGTGATTGTAGATTTTTTGAAACTATCCTCCCTGATTTGTTGGTTGGTCTGTTAATAGACTTTTGTAAAAGGATGATTTTTGCATTATTAGGTTCTGTATAGGATCTATTTTGCTGCAATCTCCAGGGCGGCTTCTATTAAAGTTTGGGAGGTTGTAAATACAGAAGGCTTTGGTAATTTTTCTTTTATTTGTATCTTGTATATTTCTAATAATTGACATTATTGGTGTTTATTTGGTGGTTGTGTGTTGTTTTGTGATGTGTTAGAGCTGAATTTTCTTGGTGTGTGAGGAGGTCATATTTATGTTGATATTTTCGCCTTTTGAAGTCTATTGTTTCACCGTAGTAATTTCTATTGCAGGAGTTGCAGGGGATTTTGTATAAGCAAGGGGGGTTTTTTATTTTTGATTTTGGTGGTTTGAGGACTTTTTTGATTAGGATGTTATTGGACGGTACTAGTTGTGTGTGCTGAGGGATGAGGTTATTTATATTATGTGTGTTGATGTTGGGTATGGAGATGTATGTCTTTTTTGTATGTTTTTGTATGTTTTTTTTTGTCTATTTTGTAGTGGGTTTGGTCGGGTTTGTTTGGTAATATTTTCCTTTCGCTTTTTTGTAAGCTGTGTGAATTATGTAAGAAGGGTATTTGAGTTTTTGGAAAGTATGTTTTATGAGATTAGTTTCTTGTTTTATATAAGTCGGAGAACAAATTTTAAGGGCACGTAGATTTCATTTCACTTGTTTTATTTTTATATTTTGCATATTCCTATAATAGTATATCTTTCTTTTGTTTTGAGCTCATTGATGGACTAATCCGAAACGTTTGAAAAAGAGAAAAGATGTCAATTAAATTTGTTAAATATATATGATTTAATATGGCTGAAGTTTTGTTAGGCAGTATTTTTCTCGGTTTTAAAAAATAAATTTTTCCAGAAATCAACCATTCCACATTCTTTTGGATAAAAAAAAAATATTATATATATTATATTTATATATATATATATTATATATATATATATCATATATATATTATATATATATATATATATATATATATATTATATATATATATATATAAGTTGAGAAAAGCTTATTTCGCTAGAATAAATAATAGAAGTACTACTAAGATAGATATTAATCAAGACTTCAGACTAAGATACTGAGTATCCTGAATTCAGAAGATTATTTATATTTTATTTTGTACAGTAAAAAAAAATTACAAACATCAGCTTTCAGCGAAGTTCGCGGACTCTTTCAGATGTGCTAAGATAAGAACTCTTAACTTAACTTAACTTAAACTTAACTTAACTTAACTTAATATAACACTAACTAACTTAACGACATCTGAAAGAGAGGCCCGACTGGCTGAAAGCTTTAAGTGTTTTTTTAAAAAAAAATTTATGAAAAAATAATTATAAATTATGATATCTTCTGAATTCCAAGGATCCTCTATCTTATCTGACATGAAGTTTTGTATACTCTATTTAAGGCATTAACTTACATATATTATATATA
>JABUQX010087306.1:0-10000 GCA_015478945.1 Trachelipus rathkii
GATTTCACATATAGATTTTTTCGACTTCTTATATTATATATAAATTAACTTATAATATATTATAATATATATATTATTATATATATATATATATTATATTTATATATATTTAATATATTATTATATTATATATATTATTCTATATATAATTATAATTATATATAATATATATATATATATATATAATTTATATATATATATATATATATTTATATAATTAGATATAATATATATATATAGGGTGTGACTCCATAATTGGATCCACCAATAGTTTATCACAATAAACACAACACAATTAGATGAGAAGTTATAAAGAATATAATCTGAGTAGTATTGAAAATTATTTATTGAATAATGTTTTTTCTTTCAAAACAAGAACACTTAAAACGATCAATGCTAATTATAGAATTATTATTTTAGATAAGTTGAATAATCACAGAAAAAGATTAAATATGAAACTGTAGAGGAATTTGTTTATTACTTTGAAAAGATTATTACTTTAGGTGACTAAGTGATTAAAAAAATAAAAAATAAAATAAAAATTAAATAATAAATACAGCAGTTATTATTTCAATAATTTCATAAATAGATAATACAAATGAGTAATGCTGATATGAGTTGTATTACAGAAATATTATAATAGCTTAAATAATATAAGAAGTTATTAGCTTATATTTATTAAATACTAAAATAGTTACTATAACAATCACTTGAATAAAGTAATTAATAAATTTAGAAAATAATTATGTAATAATAAAACTTTGTAGATACATCTGATATTAAAATAAAATAAATTTAAATAATATTTTATAAGATAAAAAACGTACTAACTGGGTTTTTTCTAATATAAGTATATATTTAATTATTTTTAGACGTATGTTACAAGTATTCAGAGGAAATTTAATTTAGTATATGTTCTGGAGCCCATACAAGGCTAAAGTATTATTTATGGGTGGTTACAACCATATAACCAAATACAAATAATAATTAATATATATATTATATATATATATATATATAATAATAAATAAAATAATAAATATTTATATAATATTAATATGATATATATATATATATATATATATAATATAATATATATATATTATTATATATATATATTAATATATATATTAATATATATATATATATTATATTATATATTATATATATATTATATAATATATATTTAATAATATTATAATAATATATATTATATATATATCTATATATTAATATATATATATATAATATAATATATATATATATATATATATATATATATTATATATATTAATATATAATATATTTGTTATTGGAGTGGTAAGTGGTAACATCCATTAAATACTTTTACATAGCACCAGTTTCATAATCACCTGAACAGACTAAATAGTAATAAAGAATTAAATACTCTATTTTATAATAAATATATTATTGTTATTATTTAATTATAAAATATGTATAATAATTCCCAATAAGTGATAAAAAAAATCAGATGTTTATATGGTGTATTTTATATATTTTAGTAACAGTAATTTTTTTCATTTTTAATATATTATAATTTATCTATGTTTTTTATTATATAGTAACTATTTATAGTAATATATATATATATAACTATATAATACGCTCAAATAACTTTCATTATATATTAAAGCATATATTTATGTAAACAACTACATAGCAACTCCATTTATAAATATATTTATGGATAAGATTATGAATATTTGTCACACCTTTTGTTTATTATTTTATTTAATAACTGATTTAATATTTTTATTTTTATATTATTTTTTATTAAATTGCATTGAGAAGTTTGTTCTATTTCAAAGACTGAGATAAATTGACCAATGATATATCTATTTATCTTTTTATTCGAATATATAATGTAAATATTATATATATATATATATATATATAATATAATATATAAATATATATATTAATATTAATCTATATATAAAATATATATTAAAATATATATAATTAAATAGGTACTATATAAATTATATTTATATTAACAGATAACTATATACCACCGTTCACTGAGGCTCAGAGCCTTAATCTAATAATAGGAGGGGGTTGAGTAGTTACATATTCGTTTTGGATGTCTGTAATATAGGGAACCTTTTTGTAAACCGTTGGGAATTTTTTTAATTAGATCACTAGTAGGAATATTATATTTATTTCTCCTCTCTCCACCCTTATCCAAACCGACAAAACACGTTTTTTTTCGACTAATTAATATAATAATATAATAAATATAATAAAAATATAAAATATATAAATATAAATAAAAATTATAAAATCCTTAGTATTAAATACAATAATATAAGGATTATAATGTATAATTATAACATATAATATATAATAAATATAATATATATAATAATAATAAATATAAAATATATTAATACAAAATAAATAAATAAAAAATAACATAAATAATAAAGATATATATATAAATATATAATAATGTATAATAAGGTACATATTTTAAGACAGATGAAGAGACTAAATTTAACAATAAAAAACTAAAGTAATAAATAAATAAATAGATAAATATAAATAATAAGTATAAATAAATAGAAAATAATAAATAAAATATAATATATAAATTAATATAATAAATATGAAATATAATAAAATTATATAATAAAAATTAAAATAATAAATATAATAAATATATATAAATATTATAATATATATATAAGAATATATAATATATTATATATATAATATATTATTAATATATATTAATATATATAATATATATATATATAAAATATATATATAATATTAATATATATATAATATTAAATATATATATATATAATTATTATATATTATATAATACATATATATTAATATATATATTTTTTTACATTATTTCGAGAGATGTAAAAATAATGTAGGCAATTATATTTATATTAATATATATATATATATTATATATATTATATTATATATAAATATATATATATATATTTATATATATATTATATATTAATTAATATATATAAATATATATATAATATATTTTAATTTTAACCATATTATATATATATACCTTTATCAACTAGCCAAATTAACTTTCTAATAGGGAAGAATCTAATAGAGGGATCTTTCAATATAGATTAGTTGATTAGTATTATAAATTTTTTTACTAATTAGAATAAATCGTATTTACAAACTTATTTTATAATAATAGGGGTATTATTAATCCTTAAAGAAATGAAAAAATTATATAATATTAATATTTACTATAAATAATATTAAAAATAAAATGGGGAATAAGTCCTCTATTTTAGTGTTGATGTTATTTCCTCTTACTGTGGAACTTAATTAACATAAATTAGACTAAATCCGTTTTAGATATAACCAATATAGAATACCATCTGAAGGATGGGATTATATATAGGTTCCTGTATTTCTATTCATCATTAAATTATTAATTATTATTATTATTATTATTATTATTATTATTTATTATTTATAATTTATATTATATTATAAATTTTGAATTTCACAATCTTCTTTTTTTTGAATCTATGTATAGTACTTTATAGTAATATTATATTAAATTAATAATAATTAAGTTTTAATATATTAATGAGTTAATGAATTCTCTTTATTTCTAATACATTTTTAGTATTGAGGTATAAGTAAGACTATAATCAATAACTTATCTAGCATACAGAATGAGTCTATTTAGTTATGATGGCTTACCCTATTTAAGGAGCAGTGATAGAGGACTCTTTCCCTTGTTTCAAGCACCTGCACTGCTATCCCGGACTCTATTGTGTGGACTAAAGTGCCTCACTACTCTCTACTGGGTTTCTATAGCCCCTATTACTTCGATCAATATATATATACTAGAGTGCGCACGGCTATGGTGTAGCCTAGGCGCACATTAGTTATAATAGATATATAGATAGAGATAGATAAATAAATAAAAAAATGATAAATAAGATTTTTTCAGTAACTGTTAGATTATTTGTAAGTTTAGTATAAAATAGTAGAATGTGTATCTTTTTATTGACTCTTCACTAGTGGCCACTAGGTGAAGAATATATGAATTTTTTACAAATCTTGTTAGTATGTTAGTAAGGATAAATATAGTGTTTCTGATTATAAAAATAGCTGATTTTCCTGAATTTTATTTATTGTTCTCTATATATGATAATGTATTATTATAAGTTTCTATAGTGCATACATTGACCAGTATTGAGCACAGAATATCATAGAACACATGAGCTCAAGCTTTAGATGGCTACGCTAAAAAATATGTATTTTTACGCGTCTGCACACACCTTTTTTTCCCATTACTCAATGTTGCCAGAGAGTAGGCCCTGGGCTTATATGGTATGCCATAAATCCGTATCGACAAGATACAGTACATCCACAGATCACGCTATATGAGTGTTTGCGATTTGCGAAATGAATGTCCCGTAATATTTTCGAGACTATACAGACTAGAATCTTCATTATCTGCCTGTTTATATCAGTTATAGTGTGTCTTTGCGTTTTTTAAGGGTAAGTATTTCTAATATGACACCTACAAAAAGGGAGAAGGCACCATCTTCCGCAAGACCGTCCGATCCGTGTGCTTCGGGTGTCTGGTTATTCGATATGCGTAAAAAGAAATTGTACGTATTTAATTAAATAATTTACTTCTTTTTGTATTTAAAATTTTTGATCCTTTCATTTAAAAAAAAAATTTTTTAGACTTCAAATATTATTTTTTTTTTTAATTCTTTTTAATTTTTTATATATATAACTATTAATATTATGTATCATATATAGTTTAAAAAATTAAAAAAAAATCCCTGCTTCTCCATTGATTACTCATATGTTTGAACCACAAAAATAATAAAATTTCAAAATTTATTTTCAATATATAAGAATAGGGGAACCCCCTTATTATATATTAAAATCAAATTTTAGAAATATTTCAATTATTAGGCTAACTTGATATAATATGATAAGGTAAAAATAAATATTATACAATATATATTAATATATATATTAATATATATTATATATATTATATATATATATATATATATATAATATTATTAATTAATATATATATATATATATATATAATAATAATATTTAATATATATATATATATATATATATATATATATATAATATATATTATATTATAATATATATATATAATAATATCCATTAGCCATAATTTAACCGCAGTTCAATTTGAAATCGATAAAATATAAACTCCTTGAGTATGATTCTTCTCAGATCTTCACTATTACGATAAGAAAGTGGTAACACGAGATTATGGACATATATATACCTCAGTTATCATGCGCCGGAGCTCACTACTCGGGATCTAATATGACTAGTTAGTGATAAGAATCACTTACTCAAGGAATTAATTATATTATATATTATATATTATATATATATAATATATATATATATATATATATAATTAATATAATATATATATATAATTAAATATATATATATATATATATTAATTATATATATATATATATATTAATTAATATATATATATTAATATGATATATATATATATATATATATATTATATAATATATAATATATAATATATATATATATATATATATATATATTATAATATATATATATATTACGGATATAATAAATAAATAATAAATAATTATATAATGCATTGACTAATATATAGAGTTACATAATATCATTATATACACAATGTATATATTATTTATATTTAATCAGATTGAGGTAATGGAATGAGCAAATAATTAAATCCTAAAATGAAATTTAATTTTTAGGTAAAATAAGTTGATACATAAGTTAAATAGTTTTATAACTCAAGTTCACTTTAACTCATTGTATTTAATTTATATCAATATACATAATTTACAATGTCTCCTTAGATTACATAGAAAGACACAAAGTATAACTATTTGATACGCTATATACTCATCACTATATGAGTGTAGATGATATTACTAAAGTTATAGTACTACTTGTAATTTATTATTAATAAGAGACTTTTTTATATTGTTAGTATCTCTATATATAAATTGAACTCATACATAAGCTTATTTCCTTTTATCATTACTACTGTTAATGACATCACTGTTCTTATAGTGGAGGAAAACGCTCACTTGGTCACTCATTGGATCAGAAGAACAAACATTTTCTTCGAAAAGGGATTTTTACATGCCGTTGCTTTGACTCTATGCAAGATGCGTGGTCTTTAAAACCACACTAGAAGTTCAATGCTTAATTCTATGGTAATGTTTTAACACCAACGTACGCTTGTCTCTTTGAGCACTTCACAGTGCCCGCTGTTCTCGCGATCTCCATTTTCTCGACTCATATTGTAGCAATAAGTATATATAGTATTATGGTAATATAATAAGGTACATTATATTTATCACATTATTAGATTCACACCCTGTAAACGTCACTTTGGTGGAGGATATATATATACCGATAAATGGATAATATTTAGCAAAACGACTAAACTCGAAATATATATAGGGTACGGATTATTAAAAGTGTAATAAGTTATAGAAATTCCATTATTGTCATTCACAATACCTTAGACTTTATTCTATAAGTTGACTTCTTCCCCACGTATCTATCGAACTTATTCCTTTCATCAGTCTGAAGCGTAGTTTATGAACTCTTGAAGGAAGCAGTACTTGATCCATAATGGGTCAACTGACCATTATCAGTCTATAGGCCCTTTGTAAGCCCGGACCAGCTGGTTGTGAAAATCTGTGTTGCCATGGTTACGGGTAGAAGATCAGGGGTTTGGTCGCTTCATTGGAGTCACGCGCGAAGATTTTGGTTTCACGGTATTATATCCGGCTAATGAGTCTGTTTCAATAACGCATTGTCCTATGTATGCGGTCTACGCACAGCATTAACTCATATTCACCGCTCGATATGTAGGTGGCGTAGTTTGTCTGTTTAGATATATTTCCAAATTTTCAGCCTCGATGTCGCCTTGAATTGTGCAGTAAATGTCTCGATTTATCCAGTCCAAGCAGGTAAGCTAGCCTGATTCTCGATCCTCTCCGATTTGACCCATTCAATTTTTATACTATATATATATATTATAATATAATACGATATATATGTACAGTAATATTACATATTTATTCTTTAGCTTAAATATGTATTGTCTTAATATATATATATACGCTCATCTGGACGTTTGTCGGAAGTTCTTCGAGAAATAGTTCGATAGCAAATTTAGGGTTATTGTCTACTTAATGAATATTGAAATTTTGTAAATCCAGAGCATCTACCCTTTACAAGATTATGAGGTTATATTCTCGCACCTTTGGTGCATATATTTGCACACTCATGGTTCTGACGATATTCTATAAATATATATACCAGTAAAATATATTTTACATCGATATAATACGCAGAGCTCTGTAATAGCTTATCGTTGCATACAGGGGAAAGGAATAAATATGGTCATGATATAATTACCTTTTTTATTCTTTTATTTAACCCTTTGAATTAATCATAATACAATAACAACTTTATTTATAAGTCTCAAAAAATCTTAATCAATTATAAGTGAACAATATTGTGCAATTTTTTGTTCATGGAAATTTACTTTTGAAAAAAATATACGTGCGTTTATAGTGCTTTACATAAATTGATAGTCTAAAGATCCTTGGAAGAGCAAACGAATACATCCATTGATTACATTTGTGATGGTAACAATAATGCTCCGATGATTCGTCTTGAATTTGGTACTATGACAGAATACTTTGACCACTAATCGCTCTCACGCGGTTTCTGCGTCGCACATTCCAATTTTAGAAATGACACATTTTAAGATTCGCCCTATTTATAATCTGGAAGTGCTATATACATCGCACGTTTCTAAACGGGTTAAGAAGCGGGGGCGGCTCTGAAAGTATAGTTTTTTTCTGATCTAAGGACATGCCAAAATAGCTGTGCTTATATAAATGGGTGATACGCAACTTATATTCCTCTGTATTCGCCGTAATGGCCGTCTTTTTATTCGTCATATGAACGGACGCGGAATATTGTTACAGATGGGCAAGCTTTCTCCATAGAATTCTTTTAATAAGTCAAGCTCACTTTTCGTGAATAGATAGTTTATAAGTCATTAGAGTCGGCCCTCCAATTTTCCTACCTTTTTATAACATTCCCTTGGGTTCGAGGTGTGTTTATTCTGCATAGATAGTAAGGATAGAGATGTCTGTGGTCATCTCCTCTAGTCGATTCCACACCCTCTGCTATGTTTCTTTTTTGCACATGGAGTTTTTCATTTAGTGCAGTTTTTTTATCACCCTTTTCCTGCATTTTAACAATTTTTCTCGCTGTGAGAACATTTAGTCTGTATACAACACTCTGTAAACGAACTAAATTATCTACTTTTCAATGTATTCAATCTGGTTTGTCATTCAGCTTAGGCCTAATGTGAAAGTTTGTAGATTGAGAATTTAAACCGCTGTATTGTCGTGTTGTAATAAGAATGAGAAGAATCGATGATTGGTTTAACAGGCTCGGATAACTCGTTTTTTTCACATACTCATTTTTATTTATGCCACTTCTATATCTTATTGTTTGTTGAAATGCATCATTTTTTTTGCTTCTAACGAAATCCGCTCTTGGATTAGCTTTGTCGAATTCTATTTATAATATTGATATAGATTATTTCATGGTTGTTCCTCTAATTAGACATCTTTGTAGTTCCTCTAAAAGTGTCGTGGATAACAGATAGTGATTTAAAGATTAGCATCAGTTTGCACAGATTATTCATGTCTAATAATTGACTAAAAACCTAAATGCCTTGTAAAATGCTATATTTTTCACTGCTTCACTACAGAATTTTTCCATGCTGATCAGTCATTGTTAGTTCTTCTCTAAGATAATCCAGTTTGATCTTAAAATAGTCAACCTTATTTTCTGACCCTATTTCAAAAAAAACTGCAGGAATTCTATCTTTCAATAGTTAATTCTGTGAGACATTCCTAATATATCGGCGGATTTCTAATTAGTCCGCACCCTATTGATTTAGGTGGTAGTGAGCTCAGAAGAGAGTTTTTGTGTGAGCGCACACTCAACAAGAATTTTAATATAGATACTCTCAAGGCAATTTTCCTCACATATAATTTATTGATTATCCAAGGAATCTCATATCCGTTTGTCATTACTAGTAATCTCGTGCAGTGTTTGTATTATGAATAGTAGAAGATTGCACACTGTCAGGTGTATAAATGAGAGCTGTCTTAAGTCGTGTTTATACTAATAATCATAAGTTCTAGTTTGAGAAGTCTGACTAGAATAAGACAATTCATTGCATGGCACTATGTGAATGAATAACGTAGTTATTGGATAAATGAGTCCCTAGCAATAAAATAATTGTGGCTGTAGGGTAAAATATAAATCTAAGTTTGTTATATATATATCTTTATTTATAGCCAAACTATCCTTGGAGACTATTATAAGCTTTGTGAGGCGAGTGATTTCAATTATGTACCTTATAAGGCACCGACATCGACTTTTTGTCTTGAATACTTGAATCCATCTAACTTTTTTTTTCGTCGGTCTCTTTGTATAGGTTTCCTCACAAATACACTACGTCCAGGAAGCCACAGTTCATATTGAGGCGCTCTGTTCATGTGTTGGAGCCCTCAGTTGAGCGCACAGGTCACTCCTTCGCATGCGAATAACTAGCATCCTCGCTCTGAAGATTGTATAGCCATTCTCTGTCCATTGCGATTGATTATGTGGGGGTGCAAGTTGCCTAGTATTATTCCTTCCTCACTTAGTAGCAGTTATTATAATTATTTCTCTCAGAATGAATTTGATAAGTCAGAGTCACCACAGAACACTGATATATGATATATCTCTCTTTGTGTTATTACTGGAGGCTCGGCTATAGGTTTTGAGAACGAACAATCATATCGTTTTATGTAAGATGTATATGCTCAGTCGATCGCACGCAGTAAGAGAGAAA
>JABUQX010087306.1:37500-42500 GCA_015478945.1 Trachelipus rathkii
AGACATCCTCATTATTTCTGCTTATAATAATTTCCTCCAAATCGTTGAACTTCATCACTTTAGTAATAAATTATTTGTAAAAACAAACCTATATTTTTTTATTTGTTTATTCCAAATCCACGTGCCCCATCACAACAGCTGATTCCAATTGCTTGTAAACAAAAGTAAACTTTGTAAGAAATCGCGGTCAATTATGCACGAAATTCGTGCTAAAACTGTGTAAGCATTTCTCACAGACAGAAAGCAGAAATGACAAAAACGAAAGAGGTTTAATATGATGAAATTTTCGGAAATCTCAGAGCTTTATAAAATTTTCTGAAATGACTAAAAGAAAGGTAAATATAGTATTTCTGATTGATAAATAACCGAAAATGAATATTCATTATTTCTTATGCAACACAAAATTTGTCATCATGTATTTTTTTTCGGTATATAACTTTTTCTACCTTTCAAATGTTCTTTCTCTTATTAATTAATATATTTGCTTTGACTTTGTATATTATTTAGTAACCAATTTATTGTATGAAACATTATTTTTATAAATAGAAATTATTTTTTATAAATAGAACGCCATATTCGGGATTAACATCAAAGGAAAGAAGTTAAACTCATGGTTTAATTTATAAATTTTTTGTGTCAACTCAAAACTTAAAAGGAATATAAAAATGCTCCCCATAAACACTTAAAATTATATACATATAAATATATCACTAATATATCCATAAAATATATTAAATCTTTAGTATTTATTGTATTCAGGAAGTAAATATATATATAAAGTGAGCAGTTTAATGGTCCTCAGAACTGGTGTCAAAATTGAGCATACAAAACTATTCAAATAGAGTAATTTGTTTTCATCAAATTGAGAATTAACTACTCACAGAAAAAGTACTCAATTGAGAATATTTTTTCTCTTTTTGACATTTGAAAACCTGTCATTTTGACGACTTTGCATGCTCAATTTTGCAACTCGCGGTTTGAGGACCTCTTACTTGTCTATTTGAGCAGTTTTCTTTTGTGTCTATATAAATACACCATTTCGCTCCTATTTGGTAAATCTGACCACATCTTATAGTCTCTTAATTTCGGAATACTTTCTATCGGCTGCCAACATCTTGTTAATCGCCCTGTGTGTGTGTCCGCGGGTGTGTAATGGCGTGTCGGTTGAGAGGCTCTTATAGGTTTAATTGGGGTTCGTGGGAGTGGGAAAGTTAGATGCTGGGTTTTTTGGGGTGTTTTTTGTCGGTCTGCCACCGGGCTGCCCTAGTGCGCGTTTTTTTCTGACAGCTTTGATCGGGCTGATTGGGGGGCCTTGCGTCGCTTCTACGCTAATATAATTGGAATGACTGCTTTTGACCTGCCACTAAGGTGGGAGCTGTTATCGTTGACGGGGATGAGGCAGGTTCATTCCTTCTTCGAGCTAAATCTTGTCCTCTCCTCATAATCCAATGGTTGCAATCGTTGGGCTTGTTCTCGGTGGCGCATGTCAGGCGTAGAGATAGCGGCGTATCTAGTAGTGGAAATTCTCGCGTTCTCCGGACTATCACTCTCGCTAATTTTTCATTCAGCTAGGAATCGCTGCAGGGATACTCTTCGACGAGCAAAGCGGGCTTTTCATCAAAACGAAAGTGCGCTTAACCTCCTTGGATCTCCTACCTACTTGACAATGACTTTGCTGCGGCTCTGTGCCAAAAACATTCTCCAATAACCTCTGTAAATCAGTGGCCTTGTCCTCTCTTATTTTCGATCTGATCGGCTCTTTTGCTGAACTTGCTTCCAACTGAAGTGCAATCTCGTTCGGCTCCTATTTTCCTCATAACTCAACCTTGGAGGCGATTCTGGCATTCCCCTCCTACCTCCTCCTTCTCCTCTCAAGGTGTCATATGGTTCCTTTGCCTGTGAGTTACGATTTGATCGGCGTGCAAATGGGCTCCCTGGAGATCTATGGAACGTTAGAAAGGCGGGTGACCCGGATGGCATTCCTCCCCGAGTTTTGAAGGGGTGTGCTTCCGTACCGTGCTGACCCCGCCCATTGTTCAACTATATTCTCTATGGTTCAATACTAGGACTTTCCCTCAGTGTTGGAAGCACGCACGTGTCAACCTATTCCTAAAAAAGAAAGCCGCTTGATCCTTCTAACTATCGCCCTATAGGCTCTCTACTTGTATTCTAATCAAAGATCTTTGATAACACTCTCTTGACTCTCCAACTTCTTAGACCATCACTGGAATCTCCATATCTGCTTCTTTTCCGATCGCAGTACGGCTTTCGGCGTTCGAAATCTACTGGTGAATATTACTTTTCCCTATTTAAAGATTTATGGTTTTTCCCGCTCTTAGAGAAACTACGCGACACTATCAAGTAGCATTTGACCGGGTGATGGCAACGCGTCACTGAGCTCTCGCAAGCTTCCCCTCCTTTTGGGTTTGCCTCTTCTCTTTGCTTGCTTATATCATAGCTTTCTTTCAAAGTCGCTCAAATCCGGCCTGTGGTTGATGAAGGCGACTTTCTTCTTCTTGTTTTCTGTCAATAGTGGTGTTCCTGCAGGGTTCTGTTGCTTTTTTCCACTTTAATTTATTACGTGTTTATATTATATGGATCTTCTCACATTTGAACATCTAACTCTATCCCTCCATAATGCGATGACTTTTTCGGAACGCCTTCCAACTCTTGGCACTCATTTCATTCTGCTCCCTTCTTTTTACTTCTAGAATTACTGCTCGTCTAATCTTTTCGATTCCTACTTGCTCTGCTTGGAATCTGGATACGAATTTCCCGTTGGGGTCGTCCTCAACCGTTGTGAAATTCGCAAAATTGCTTTCAGAAACTCGAACTTTACAATCGTTCCCGTCCTCTAAAAACACCTTCTAACTTTCCTATAGTCTTTCGACTGTTGCTCTTTTCTCTTAGTATGGTTGATTGCAACACGGAGGATCTCCTGGTTTTGGACAATATAAACATCCTTGGGCCTCTTAACAATAACAAAAAAATGTTCTTGGAAACCTCACGTATCAACAACGGTTGTCTAAGGGCGGCCTTCAAAGAAACTGGGAAGTTGCTGTTTAGAGTGCGGACGACTTTTGTTTTCCTCTTCTCGATACTCCCGCTGAACAGAGGGTATCATCCGCCCTTTGTCAATGGAGTACTGTTCTCATATCTGGGGGGGGGCCTCTGGTTTCACCCGGCTTTTTGGACAGGGTCGAGTCAGAGGCCAAAGGCTGATAACTGTCCTGGTATCTGTTTCTTTTTTCACTTGACGCTCTATCTTTGCGGCGCGATGTTGGTGGCTTTATCCTCCTTTTCTATAGGTACCTACAGCGCAGGTGTGTCGAGGGAACTTCACTCCGCGGTACCGCACCACCTTTACACGCCCTCGTAACCAA
Source organism: Trachelipus rathkii (assembly GCA_015478945.1). Taxonomy (NCBI): domain Eukaryota; kingdom Metazoa; phylum Arthropoda; class Malacostraca; order Isopoda; family Trachelipodidae; genus Trachelipus; species Trachelipus rathkii. The sequence goes on from JABUQX010087306.1 coordinate 40,884, forward strand.
GGGGTGCTGTGTCCCCTGCGCAGCCGAAGTTTGGTGTGGATCTTGGTAACTCCAGGCTAGTTCGCTTGCGGTGCTTCCTCTTTTCTGACGGACCTCGTTCTGTGGAAATCTCTTCCATTTTCTGTGTTGTGCATTAAGCTTAATAATTCGTTGACTTTAGTTGCCTGCGTCTGTGCTCATCTGCGTAATTGTGCGCTAGCGGAATGCAAACTTTGGTGTGCAACACCGCACCCCCCTCCCCTGAATAGGGCTCTGCTGCGTGAGTGGTGGTGACAGACTGTAAATATATATATATATATTATATATAATATAATATATAATATATATATATAGTATATATATATGATATAGTATATATAATATATATATATATATATAGTATAATATATAGTTATATATAGTATATATATATTAATTCAATTAATAAATAACTTTTGAAAAGACGATTTTCGGAATATTTGATTTTCTTGACGATTCTTCTGTAAATAATTAAATCCTTGATATAGTAACGATTGATGATTTATTTCCTTTTCCGAGGATTTCGGTTTGATATATATAAAATGATCGAACATTTTGTACATTAAAAACTCGGAAAAATTATAATTTGGCCTCAATTTTAATTTGAAATGCAAGTAAATACCAAAAAAAAAATTGATTATAGTTTAGGTATGTTTTATATATTTGCATGCAATTTGATAACAAGAAGGAGTAATGGATATTAAAATATATTTTTTTTATTTTGTTTGATTTAACTCTACATTATTTAGTGTAAATTTACAGTTAACCCCGGTAGAAAACCCCGGTGTTTCCTGATTTTTGGCCGGGGCCGGGGCCGCTAAAAATGGCCGGGGTTGGCCGGGGTTGACCGGGTCCGGGTCCGGGTCCGGGTCCGGGTCCGGGGCCGGGTCCGGGGCCGGGGCCGGGGCCGGGGCCGGGGCCGGGGCCGGGGCCGGGGCCGGGGCCGGGGCCGGGGCCGGGGCCGGGGCCGGGGCCGGGGCCGGGGCCGGGGCCGGGGCCGGGGCCAAACTGTAGGCCCGGGGCCCCGGTACGGTAGTCAAACTGAATGCACAGCGCCACAGTAAAGGAGCCGAATTGCCGAAGAGAAGACTACTAAGAGTAAGAGAGAAGAGAAAGAAGGTCACCAGTAAAGCGTTCCTTACGAAAGTCACACTGGCGATCATAGAATAATTGAGATGTTTCCAATTCTTCTTTCCTTCTTCTTGGGCTGAATGATCCCACGTTTCCAGCGTGAGGGGAAGGTCGAAGGGAAAAGACAGAAACGAAATAGTTTACCAAGGCAGGACGCAGCAAACTGGAAACACAAGTTTTATGAATCACAAGATGGATCCCATATCATACGGTCTCTTAGTAGAAAGTTCTGAGCGAGCAGAAATAACTCCTTTACTCCTTTAGAAGAAATTAGAAGAAATGAGTTGAGATGGATGGAGAAGGAAAAATAACTTCGAAATACTCTAAGATAGAATAAGAGGCAAAAGATTTCAATGAAAACCACAGGTTTAGCAGAAGGGAAAACGGAAGTTATTCTGATGGAAAGACTTAAAGGAAGGGAAAGAAGAAGAAGCAAATTTAAAGTCAACCATTTATTGAAAATGCCAG
>JABUQX010087307.1:0-33975 GCA_015478945.1 Trachelipus rathkii
ATGGGATCTATTTCGTAGCTGATCACGTAGTGATGAAACGGTGATATTTCGCCGATATTAAATTCTCCTTTTTCAACAAAATTTTTCGATTCTCTCATCATCATGACCTTTATCGTAACGTTCGAAAAGTCGTTTTCGCAAAGATCAAATGGCGGTTTATGAGCCCTAATTTCCCCTCCCGTCAAGTTAATTATGGGAAGAAAAAATTCGAACGCTACGAAAGATCGAATGCAAAGTTCATCTCTCATATTTTTATAATTTGAAGTGGTGTTCGTCAGAGAGAGTGCCGATCCGATGCATAATAATAATAATAATGATAATAATACTATTAATAAAGAAACCCCCGTCGATCTCTTCATTTTTTAGTACGAGGATAATACACCTTGCGTCCGATCGACAGTCGGGTTTGTATTAGGTTTGTGGAAAAATAAAAGCTGGACGCCCTTTTTATATAATTTTTTTTATTCTCTCACGCGTTTCGATATATAATAACATTTATCTTAAAAGTAAAAAAAAAAGTCCATTTAATTATAAATAATATTCGAACGAAAAGTTTATTGCTTCATTTTTACAAAAACTTTTAATAACATTTTCCCACAGGGGTTGTTAAAAAGAACACTATAAAAAGTAATTTTGAATTATTAAGCTTAAGCTATCGCTAAACCGATTATGACGTCATATGGTGACGATTCTTTGGAGCTAATATAATTCGAAGATCTACATCCGAATTCCAGGAAAATATTTTCAAACAGATGATAATAATAATAAGATTATTAAGAAATGAAGGTTGATTTTTTTTTAATGAACGATAATGATAAATAGATTATTACCCTTGATTTTGCATCTTTCTCGCTTGCGATGACGCAGATGTCCACGCATCTTCCTTTAACTCTAATACCATTGAATTCGTATTTTGCTATGGAATTATTAGTAACCCTGTAATAGTGTTTTATATCCAAACCGAATCGATCATACATTTCGGCAAAACGCAAATTGGTCGGTTCTAAGACTTTGGTGACCCTACACACAGTCCGAGAGTCTCCAATCTTATGTCCAGCGTCCCAACATTTCTTGTACACCATTCCGAAATACATTTGATATGGCAATCCTTCTATTCCAAAATACAACGATTGGTTAATGAACTTCACATAATATATTTCATTCTTGCCTATCTTAAAATGAAAAAATCTCACTTTTTTTAAAAATCCCTTCGACTTATTTTTTAGATCGTTGTATTTTTTGAAATAGAAATTCAGTCTCGACGTCTTACGTTTACACTCCTCGGATATAGTTCTCGTGAGTTGGAAATTTTCTCTAGTCAAATTTATAAAACGACTTTCAAAGTCGAATGACGGGTATGACCTAACACAAACTTCTTTTCTTTCAGTTTCGTTTTTGGGGGCATCTGGGCTTGCCGAAGTCGGTAGAACGATCAAAATCGTCGTCGATAATATTAAAAACAATAGTTTCGTCATTTCCGTTGAATTATTTTTTCTGGTCGTGTCTTGTTTGAACTAGGTCGAGAAAAAAAAAAAGGTGAGATGGTTTCCGTTTAATAAAGAAAAAATTAGTTGGTTTATTATTTTTTTATTATTTAAAATATATAGTTACAAATTCAATTTATTAAATATAACAAGATTCGAACGTCAATTTGTTTGTTCAATAGTTTTTATTAACACGTTCTTTAATAACATTTTCCAAAAGGGCCATTAAATACATATTTTGCTAGGTTATTAAGGGTAGGTAGGTTTGTAAGAGTCCCAGATCTCTTAATCAAGACGAATATCGAACTGATCAAGGATTCTGGCTACACGATAACTCAAATTGGTGTTGAAGAGGGAAGAGTCTCATTAATAAAAGTACACTCTGGTGGTGGTGGGCACGGCGAATATCTAAAAAATTCCGCCTCGTCTTTAGGGCAAAATTCGTTGTTATTCTTTAGCTTACTCGTAGCTTCGAAGCTGATTTTTCTCGATTTTTCGCTCGCGCGCCAATTAGCTTCTCTTTCTTCTTCTTCTTTTTCTTCTTCTTGTTTTGGTCTTCTCGTTTCCTGGCGATAGGTGCGGCTGTGAAATTTTCGTAGCGAGAAAATGCAAAAGGCAGAAGATCGTACGAAGTTAATCAAGCCTTCTAAAACGTCGGACTTGTGATGCGTTAGATCGTGCAGCCGAGCGTTTGTAAAGAATCCAGCCTATATCTTCTTCTTTGCTATATAGAACCAAGGCTGTATTGGATAAATAGGGTTTGTATTTTAGACACGTTGCTCTCTTTTTCGAATCTTGTAAATTGTATTGTTGGTAAAAAAACTTCGGAAGAGAAGCTGAACAGCTCCGACACCCCCAAGACGAGATGAGCAGTGAACGACGATCACAATGAGTGTCTCGCTTTGTATCTTCACTAAAATTTCGCATTAGACTGCATATATTCAGTCGATACGCCGATATATGAGTTGAAATATAACATTGCAGAAATAAACTGATATAATATAACGAATATAAAGGGCATTAACTAGTCGAGCATCATCGAATTCATTCGTGAGATCATAATGAAAGAGTTTTCAAGAATAAGGATTAGTAATGCGCCTAGTGTAAAGAAATTATTATGGAAGACGTTACCTAACCAGTTAGACAACGAGATAGCCCACCGACTCCGAAGGCGAAGACTTTTAAACATATAGTACATGAGAGCGTAAACACCATCAACGTGGTAATAGGTATTTCGTCCTATCCTATACCATCTCAATAATGCAGTACTCACTCCAAGGAATGAATCATGAAATCGTGAACAATTACGAATCTATAAAATTAATAAAGCCCGAAGAAGCAGTGATATACGGTCGGAACTATCGGATCTTTCGTATAGGTGTATAATCATAAGATCCGAATATCATGCCAAAGTTCGAGAAGAGTCCACTGTGTTGAAAACGGGGTTTTACATGATAGCGAAGTGTCATGAATTGAAGTCGAAACAAACTGGAGTGATCTAAGACAAAAGTAGAACAAGGCGGCTTCTATTTGAGAAGACGACGATACTGCCATTCTATACGTAAAACCATTGTCCCGCGAATATGTCAATATTATTTACCCCGACCGAATTGGACGACGAACGCGAAGACGACCAGACGATTGACAAGCGACGGACGACGATGACGACGACACGACGACGGCGTTGAAGACGGTACTGCTTCTCGATGCATTCTAAAACACTTGCTAGAATACGTACTTAGGTATTTGTCTCTGGATCAACTGCGTTTATCTAAGAAAGCTCTAGCTAGCGATTCGCGATACTACTTGCTTGATACTTTATCTCCTTCTCCTCTATACTGTTGTGTCCGCAGGGTGCAGCATCTTGTCTGTATCATGTTTACTGTATATCCCGAGCTTCGCATGTACTGATTGTTGTATATAGCTTGGGCTGACTGCTGCACTGCCATCTAGACTTTTCGCTCTTTCAGAGGCACCAATTCAGATTACAACCACCTCCTCCCTCTCCAAGGCACGCGACAGATTGCTCCAGTCATCTTCCCTTCGAGTCCCGCTTGAGAGTTTGTTGCCTTTCGAAAGAACGTAACAGCAGGCCTAGTCTCCGGGGACCATATATAGCGTAGTTTCTTGACCACGGGTTCGTACTCGTTCGCACATTTCTCATCCACACGCTTTGTGATGTTCTCGAGGACCCGCCACACTCGCGATAATCTATTCACGTGAGAGAGGATAGCTGAGATATACTTTCATAGATAATACAAATCCAGCATACGAACATTCAATTCGCAATCGAATTCGCTCACTTTAAACCCTATTCAGGCAAACCCAGGACACTACACTTAATGAGTCATAGATTGTTGGATTTCTCTCTTCGGATGAATTCCTATGCTTAGGGGTTCCCCAAAATATACGGAATCGTATGGTTGCTCTGAGGTACTGAAAAACAACTAATCGAAATTCTATACGTTAATTCGAGTGATATACATTGAATTATAAAATGTTTTATATAGCACATCTCAGTGCTAATTTTTCACTGGTGCTGTATATGATGCGGCACGTTGTGCACTTCATTATAATCCGTTATTCTTGTCGATAGACACGTCTGTTTGACCACGATTCAATGCCATTGATCCCAGAGAAATTTAGCTCGTGTAAAAATTTTGTGCAAAAAGTGGATTCTCTTTCTTTCTTAATTTTTTGGATTATGTTGCATAAATTTTTCAGTTTCCTCCTAATCTCTCTCACGTGCTTGGAGGCTGAAAATGAGTCATATGTTGTAGGAAGACCTACTTATTTTGTAAAAATTTGAATTGACTTTTTCTCATCTTATCAGAGAAGAAAATCATCTTCTACTATGATCTATCCTGAAAAGTTTACTCTGATCAATAACTATAGTCATAATTGAACTAGGTAAGAATAGTCACACGCAGCATCCTGAGTGGCTTGCCTTATCGATCACAGTAAAAAACCTTACGAATTCTCACCATCTAATATCGTCTTCAGTATATGTAAACAGCAGTGTATGATATTGATACCAGGTATGCACTGATAGATGCTACTCAATAGAGGTACAAAATAGTTCTTTTGCATAATGAGAACATAAAAATATAATAGTCTGGATACTAGCTTATTGTTTTTTTTAATAGATAGACTCTCTGTCTCTGTAGAGATATATGACTATCATTCCAACATATCCGAATATAATCGGATAGGAAAATGAAATGCTAGAAGAATATCTGATAAAATAACTCTACTGGATTAGCGTTGGACAAAGTCTCCTAGATAGATTTTTGTGTGTTTGTGACAGACAGGCAAAAAAAAAAAAACTTTATTCGCATATATATACCCGTCCTCTACACAGTTGCTGATATGCGACGGTTTTATATCTTATTCGAAAAATGAATAGGAACTTATATAACCGTAATTATTTTTTTATCTTATAAATATTTCCGCGAATATAACATTTTTTTAAATATTTTTTTAATTTATATCGTTTTCTAATAGGATCTTGTCATCGCCACTCTTCTTATTACATAAATTTCTTTCGCCTTGAATGGGACTAATTCATGTAATTACTTGGTATTATTTACTACTAGATTGAATAATAATAAAAATCTTATGTATCGAAAAGTAAAATTTCGACCGTACGATAGTAGATTTTTTTTTCAAGAATTAATATTTTAGCCCCCCCCTTAAACTTCGTTTTTTAAAAGTAATTTATTTTTTTTAGGGGTGAATAATTAAAAATACAAAAAAAAAATAAAAAAAAAATTCGATAAAAAAAAAATTAACGTTAGTAAGTTTTTGAAAAATTAGACAAAATTTATAAAAAAAAAGATTAACGTTCATCAACTTTTTCAATCTTTCAGACCTTTTGAAACATAAAATGAAAAACTAGTAGATATGTACATTTTATTTAATTGAGATTCGAATATATCTGATATACGTATATATGTTAAACAAATTTGACACTAATCGGAAAGTTTTACAGTATCTCAAAATATGGGATTGAACAAAAAAATTTCTCCTGAGACACTATGCAAAACATCTTAACGATTTTTGACTCTCGACGATCTTTGACTCATGCTCCATCGCCTCCATTTTTTTTAGTTCTTTCAAAAATTCATTTAACTTCGATTTGCTCAAAATAATTTCTTTAAATTTCCTAACTTTATACGCGAGTCTATTATTTTCTTCTTCAAGAGCTCGCTTAGATCTTTTCAAGCCTCTCCCATTTTTGCTAGTCGTTCCGCAGCGGGACTGCTTGAGAAATCGATAACGCTGTCTTAGTTAAATAAGCATGCTCATTGCCTACTGTATGCTCGTATTTCGTTCTTTAAAGAACGCAGCGTGTCTAGACTGCCTGAGTGCTCGGACTCGCCATCGGTCTTCCTTGAGTTCGCTCTCATGGTGTTTTGAACTTGTCTTAGGAGTGGGAGTAGAAATCGTGGAAAACTCAATTTTTTCCGTTCCTCTATTTTTGATATCTGGGACATCGAAGTAGTATTCAAAATTAATACTTTATCGAGAAAGCCGCTAAAAGCTATTGTACGCAAGCGCTGTAATTTCGTTGTTGTAGCCTCGCTCAATCGCATATTCGCGGGCGTCTCGACTTTATGTTCTTTGACGATCACGTGCCGCAATGGCAATTCTGACGAGTGCACACTGTAGCTCGTGCTTTCTCTATATATATCCACATGACGGGCGCATTGTCTAATTCCCTTATAGGTATCAAAGAAGGAAAGTTGTACCACCCGCTTGTAGTGTGTTTGCTAAAGAGCCGGAGCTTTTCTTATGGAGCACTGAGAGCTTAAATTACCATCTAATTCATTTATCAGATCTAGTATCTTATTATAATATGTTAGAGATGAATAATGAATGATATCTAATTTTAACGTTCTTCAGATTACGTCTCTCCGAGAAGAGTGTCCAAAGAAGTAGGATAGAGTGCTTTCAAAAGAGAATAGTAGAAGACAAGGAAAAAAAGTATTATTTTGTTGAGATTTTACGAGCATTATAAATTAGATAAAATTTATTAAAAATAGCTTTTTTCTTTGTTATTTATTTGTTGCACCAATTTTAGTTCCTTTCTCCATATATTTTTACGGGGAAATAGGAGTTGGCTGATCAAATTCTGAATACTAAGTGTTTTTGTTACAATCTTTTCTTCTCTGAAACAGCAGATTTTGCTCTTTTGTGTATACTCGTATATGAATATAATCTCATCAGGTAGCGATCGCTGTTATAGTCTGATGTATAGTATTCTAGAGTCCCTGGCTATACTAGTATAGTTAGATATATAATATTTTTTTCGTACTCATTATTTATAATTGCTATCAAATTTATTAGTCTATGTAATACAAAGCATATTGACTTATTCTGATTATATTGACGCATGTATATATCGTGACTAATTCCTATTTGCTACATACTTTGGTATATTCATTATTAGCTGCTCCTATGTATCAACATTGAAACACCATTGTAAATGATTTTCTATACAGTTAAGATGATAATTAAAGACCCATACTAACTGACTGAAAAAGTGAGTGATATAAATTGGCAACCTAATACGAATACTTCTCCTGCACACTTTTTGCTACAAAATCTACTAATCGGGCTGTTTTCAACAAGGAAAAAACACATGCACAAGGGTGGCTTGTTTCCACATAAATGTCGTCACTTAAGCCGCGAAGGAAAAGCAGAACATCAAGGTGTAAGACCTGAGGCAGGTATCCGCACTCGACCTTGATACTGTCGATAACTGATGAAACCGAAGGCTCTCTCGCTCTTTTATACTGTTTAAACGATTATGTCAGCAAATTCCAAAGTGCGATTTTCGTGCTTAGACCTTCGAATTATATCAGTTCCAACGATAGTTAATACAATAAAAAGAACAGGATGAACGCTTTCAAATACCATATTCTTAAGCTTAAACTATCGTTAACCCGATTATGACGTCATATAGTGTTAAGCTTAAGCTATCGTCAAACCGATTATGACGTCATATAGTGACGCTCGATCGGGAACTGAAATAAGTCGAAGGTCTAAGTGCAAATACCGAAAAATAATTTCGACTTAAGAAAATTTTGTTAGATATTTTCTTTGGGAAATTTTAGATTTTCGCACTTAGACCTTTGACTTATATCAGATCCCTTCGAAAGGTCACTATATCCGGTGTAATTATAGTTTACACCCTAAAAAGCGTAGCCCGAGCACGTTAGGTTGTTTTTTATATCCCTCTGAAACGTCACTATATTATAGAGTCGCCTTACGTGAATCGAAAAAGCGACTGAACGCTTCCAAGTGCAATTTTGTTAAGCTTAAACTATCGTCAAACCGATTATGACGTCATATAGTGACGCTCGATCGGGAACTGATATAAGTCGAGGAAAATAATATAATATGTGAGTACTTGAATATCTATTCTTTATAGACTTTGTTTCTATAATTATAATTATTTTTTTTTGGTTATCTTCGAAAAAAAGCTCGCTTAAGGAACGAAAAATTTATTTTGCACCATCTTCCCAGAAGTAAAAAGTAACGTTATTTCGTGCTTTCGCTTTGCGCGAGATTCGTATATTTACCGAAAAATAATAATTTACTACTATTTTTTTTAATTTTTTTTAATTTAGTCACCCTAAAAAATGATTTAATAAAGAAAATGGTATTTTGTGGGAGAATAAATTAAAAAAAAGAATAATTGCATTAAACAAAATTAAATAAATTAATATTTTTCGGTACATATACGAATCTCGCGCGAAGCGAAAGCACGAAATAACGTTACTTTTTACTTCTCGGGAGATGGTGCAAAATAAATTTTTCGTTCCTTACGCGAGTTTTTTTTCGAGGTATGTGAAATTTTAGATTTTCGCACTTAGACCTTCGACCTATCAAAAGCGGAAAGAGTAGAAAATTAATCACGTTAGTTAGCGCAGGGGTCTCTACTTCGGCGAGAATTCCCCACCATTTATCTTCATGCTCCGAACTGTTAAAAAAATGCAGCGAAATACAACGTTACCGAAGAGCTGATAGACCACCCAGAACGTTTATTATCCACCGAAGTTTATCAACGTAATCAAAAACCGCTCCTGAAATTGGTTCAAGAATTTTGCTCGACGGAACTTAAACCAACTCTCGCGAACAATTTCAATAAACTTCTTCACGAAAAAGGAATTTTGTGATATAAAACTGGATTTTAAAATTAAAAACTTTATAAAAATAGTAAATTAAAAATTATTTTTTAGTAAATAAATTTTTTTAATAAAAGAAATAGCGAACCGACTAATTTTTCTTTATAAAGGCGAAACCTTTCGACCTTTTCTTCCATTCCTCCATCGCCTGCAATTACGACCCACCAACAATTAGTTAGTTAATTCCGCGAAAATGACGAACCTGTCGATTGTAGTATTAATATTGTTCCTTCAATCAACCTTGGGCTCGGACACCACCAAAGAAATTGAAAGGAGAGAAGTTTGCAAAGGCGTATATTCTTATTTCCAAGGTGGAGTGCTTCTCAATAATTTAACGAGAAAAAGACTTCGTTTTAAAAAGAAAATATCTGAGGAATGTAAACAAGGGTCGTCGGAGAGACTGGTATTTAGTTTGAAAAAACACGAGGCTCGTCCCATATATGCTAGAGAATTTTTTATTTTTTTATTGTGGCTCAGATATAAGAGATTAAAAAGCGTAATAAATAAATTTTGTTACTATTTACTAATATATTAAGATGAATAAATAACATTAATCATACACTAATTTATTACGCTCGTATTATATTACCAATATTATTTTTTTAAGTATAAGAGAACCCCTTTTCCTCTCACTACTGCACCACGCGAAAAATGTCTGTCTTTAAATCACTCCCGGCGTTTCTCTTCTAGAAGTTCTATGCATCAATACCGACTGAACAACTTGGAAATCAGGAAGTTGGGGGGAGTTGTTGTCTAAAGATCATCAATAGCGATCGGGCTATAGGTTAAAGCGTTTCAGCACTCTATCGGTGATTTCCTTTTTCGTTTCCTTAAGAAGTTCAATAGCTAGTTGTCGCCTAGCGCATCTGTACCGATAGAGATTGTTGGGGAACGTCCAACCTGGTATGGGACATTTTAGGCTCAATAGGCTTTCGACTGTGTCGCAGAACATCCTCCTGTAACTGAAAATATCATCGACGGTTTCTTTCGATAAACCGTATTCTTCTCGTGCCATTTTCTCGAGGTCCTCTAATGTGAAATCGCCGACGTTTTCCTTATCTCTGCAAGTTCTCAACAAGCGGCCGTTGAAATGCGAGGTAACTTTGAGATTCTCCAAACGTTCATCGCAGAAACTCTTCAGCTCGTCTTTCGTAACAGCGTCCTTCCAACGATGATGATTGTTGAGGTAGTCCGCAGTGATCGTTTCGACTACGGGCTTTGATTTAGTTTTTAGTGTTTCCAAAAAGGCGTCCGTAGACAGAGCCTGGTCGTCGATTGGCGTAAAGATGTGTATTAAAATATCCCCGTAGCTGTTCTTATAGTTCAACTTACAGAAGAACCGAAAAATCATTTCACGTTGTAATATTACGAAAATTCGAGCTCTCATATTTTCTGAAAACTGGTCGAGGTCATAATCAAGGAAAAATAGAGGTTTGTTTAAATTTTCTGAAAAACGCCTCTTGATTTTAAACGCATCGTATTTGCTGTAGTAGCTGCCACTCACCGCCAACTGGGGATCTGTCAATAGGAGATTTTTGTAGCTCTTAAAGATTTCCCAATCCATGTAAATAGAGGCTGTCGCGCGTATGCATTTCATTATGTACAGAGAAAAATCGAGCCGTGGTCTCTTGAGAATTTTGAACTTAATATATAGGAATATCAACGCCGCTAAGTGAGCGACTTTATCGAAGAGGTGAGGGTTTCTGAAAATGCAAAAGCAACACAGGTCGGCGAAAACGTCTGTCTGCAGGATGCGTTTTATGACGCCCACCAATTCCGGCGTGAATAGTGGAATAACGGCGTTAAATTTCGTTTGCGCGTCCAATTCAGAAAGCGTCGGGTTTCCCTTCCCGCCTTCTCCGAACACCATTTTATCCGCCTGAGTACCCAACACGGTTTGGCTCACTCTCCAGAAGAGATTTCTCCGGTCTTCCAATGTCGCAATTAGCTTCCAAGGATTCGATTGCGAGGTTTTGTTTATTTCGGCTAATATCGGATATCCAGTGACGGGAAAAAAGGTAAGGAAGGCGAATTTATCCCTACTTAAAAGTTCCCATAAGTATTCACTCATAAGGTTTTCTATCAAGGAATCATGCGTCACTAGGCACGAGTTTTTATCCAATTCTTCTTTCAGTAGGAAATTTTCTATTTCAGCTCTTTCGGATTGTACGACTTCCAAGACCCGTTTTACGTTGTCCGCAGTGAAATCATCTTGGCATCTTCTGATTTCGTCGTTTCTGTAGTTATAGGGTACGGTTTCCATGCGTTGCGATAACCTTTTCAATTCTTTCTCGGTTGTCCACGCGTCCAAATGATTAACCGAGGAAGGTAACAAGAATTTGGCCATCTTTATTTGCGTTGGAATTTCGATTATCGGTAATTCCCCGACTAACTCCGGTAGGGATTCTACAAACTCTTTGAGAAAAAAGGCTTGTCTCTTTAGGTCGTATCGAGCTAAGTCGAACTCCATCTGAGGTTTTTTCAAATCGATGTTCTCCGAGCAAAGAACTTTAAATCCTTCTTTCATTAGCGTCTTCATCACTTGAACGCAATGTTTTATTTTTCGTTTCTCGTTGTCTAGGGCCACTGAGTCACCCTTAATTTTTTCTAGATTGATTTCCGAGTGTAATTTCCATCGTAAACACATTTTCTTTAGCACGTCGATGCTTATAGTATTTTTAACGACGTATTTAAGGTCTAAATCGTAACGAATTCCGGCTATAGAGAGCGTCATTTCCAGAAAACATTCGATCAATAATGGACTGGCTTCGTAAAAGATGTATTCCTCAGTCGTTGTAATCGTGTCGCGAGATTCGTCCATAATAATGTTTTTGCTTCGTTGATCGTATAACGGTGGGCGGAGAAACACCTTCGGAGTCGCGATGATGTACTTATTGTAATCAGTGCCATCAAAAACGATCTCTTTGAAGCGACACGTTGCCTTGTCGAAAAATTTGGGATTTTTCAGTTTCAAAATAGAATATTGTTTTCCATCGACGCTGACGTTGTAAACGTTTATCTTCAAAATGTGCATTTCGATCACCATACACGAAAGGTCGCTCATCACTGAAAACGCGCAAAATGGATCACAGATGATCTCCGCCCGCTTCTGCAATTACCATGATATCCGAATCGTGGAGAAGTTCCTTATATACTTTTTTTTCGCCTACTAAGGGCAACACGTCACACTGCTGAGTCAGGGATTCCGCGATAAATAAACAATTATTGTATATTTATTGTTTTATTTTATTAATCAAAAAAAATATAAATACTTTTTTATTTAAAAAAAATGTGCTTGCAAATTCCTAAAATACTTCATTCAGTCATGTTTAGAAATATTATATATATATATATATATATTATATATATAATACTATATATATATATATTATATATATAATTATATATATATTATATATAAATATATTAAATATATGAAATTAATTCTTTACCTAAAATATCATTTTATCATATTTTCTCTGAAAAGATGCAACTTTCCTAAAAAAAGTATATTAAGCTTAGTTATATAATAAAACTTTTCAAAATATATAGCTCGTCTTTCAATTTTAAAAATTTTCTTTGTTAATGAATTCTTTCTTGGCTTTCCAACATGATTTAATAAAGAAAATGGTATTTTATGGGACACTAAATTAAAAAAAAATAATATTTACGCCGCTTAGGGAACTGGTCTAAGTCGAAGGTCCTAAAGTGCAATTCAGAAAAGATATTTCGAAGGGAAAATTTTGTGAATAAATTTCTTTGAGAAATTATAGATTTTCGCACTTAGACTTTCGACTTATATCAGTTCTCTTCGAAACGTCACTATATCCGGTCCAACAATGGTTTACACCCTAAAAAGCGTAGCGCGAGCACGTTAGGTCGTTTTTGAGTTCCCTTCGAAACATCACTATAATATAGTGTCGCCTTACGGGAATCGAAAAAGCTGCTGAACGCTTTCAAATGCCATTTTCTTAAGCTCGAACTATCGTCAACCCGATTATGACGTCAAATAGCGACGCCGCTTAGGGAACTGGTTTAAGTCGAAGGTCTAAGTGCAAATTACGAAAAATAATTTCGACTTAGAAAAATTTGTGAATAATTTTCTTTGGGAAATTTTAGATTTTCGCACTTAGACCTTCGACTTATATAAGTAGAGAAGACTTTGACTTTATGGATGTTGAAATGCACGACAACGATATTTTTTATATGATCTTCGATAACAAAACGCTATACGTTGGACTAGAGGGAACATTCGATCCGTATCGTTTTGGGGTGGTGTACACAGAATGTGGTCAAACTGGGCGAGAAGATTGTGTCGTTTACCATATCAGCACACCGCCGACTTATATCGACCGGTACGGACGAACGGTCACGCTTAATCATAATGACCTAGGTATAGAGCAATACAATTACCTGAGAGCCTAAGGGTGGTGCGTGGACATCTGCGTCTTCGTGAGTGAAGAAGAAGCAAAATTGCCGTTTACAACTTTTCTTCGTTAACCCTCCTAAGAAACGTTATTAAAAGGTTGTGGGAGAAAATGAAGCCATGAATTGTCATTGGAATACAAACGAATCATTCACTATATATGTATGTTTGCAAGCGAACACTATCATGATTTCATAAATAAATTTGGTAATGCTATCATGATAATTTATATTCGACGCATAAAAAATATTTTTAAACAAATAAATTTTTGAGTTTAATTTACTTTCATTTTTTACCTATTCACACCATGAAGTATTTTTTGATGTCTTTATTTGATTCAATTACTTAAAAAAAGCATATCGAGATCTATATTCATATTTTCACGTGGGATTTGTTTCAATATCCGTGAGATTTGATTTCTTTTTAACGTAAACCACACGTTATACTTAAACATCACGTGATTTTTTTATTAAGGCGTGAAAAAAGGCATTATTAAAGCATTACTATACGCTCGGATAAACTAGTGAAATTTTCGAGCGAGGTCTCCCCTTTTTAGCTTAAAAAAAATCGTATACGAAACGAAGTAAAAATTTACCTGAGTTTGTCGGTTTCTCTCCTAAATTTTAGGGTCAAATTTGTTTCAAATTTTGTGCAAAAAATAGAAATATTACGCGAGATTTCTTTATTAAGTCGAAAAAAGTGATTTTTTTAGAAGGAAAACTAAACAATCGAATAAACGAGTGAAATTTACACGCGACGTTTTCCTTTTTTTAACGATTAAAAATCCCAAAAAACGCGATTGAAAATCTTACGCAAGATTTTCGTTTTATCTCAAATAATTTCCACGTGGGGTTTGTTTTAATGCGCGTAAGAATCGTTTCCCTTTTAACAAAACCGCAAGTTTCGTACGAAAAATAGAAATATTACTCAAGTTTTGTTATTACGTCGTTAAAAAAGTGATTTTTTAGAAGGAAAAACTAAAAGTTCGATTAACCCGGTGCCCACGCGAGCTTTTCCTTTTTTGGCGCATAACAATTCACCAAGGAATCAATGGAAAATCGCCCGCGAGGTTTTCGTTTTTTTTTAGTAAATAATCTCCACGCGGGTTTGTTTTAAGGCGGGCGAGAATCGTTTCCTTTTTTTTTTAACAAAACCGCGAGTTTCGTATGAAAAATAAGAATTTTTACACGAATTTTTTATTTTACCGTAGAAAAAGTGTTTTTTTAAGGAAAACTATACGATGAGGAAAAATAATGAAATTTCCACGCGGGGTTTTTCTTTTTTGGTGTATAAAAATCCCCCGAAGACTCGAAGGAAAATCTCACGCGAGGTTTTCGTTTTTTTGCAAACACTTTTCACGCGGGGTTTGTTTTAATACGCGTGAATATCGTTTCTTTTTTAACTGAACCGCCTATTTCGTACGAAAAATAGGAATTTTACACGAATTTTATATTTTATCGTAAAAAAAGTTTTTTTTTAAGGAAAACTATACGTTAAGGTAAATTAATTAAATTTCCACGCGAGGTTTTAATTCTTTAGCGTATAAAAATTCTCCGAGGACTCGATGGAAAATCTCACGCGAGGTTTTCGTTTTTTCGCAAATAATTTCCACGTGGGGTTTGTTTTAATGCGCGCGAGAATCGTTTCTTTAATTTTTAACAAAACCGCGAGTTTCGCACGAAAAATAGGAATTTTACACGAATTTTATATTTTATCGTAGAAAAAGTGTTTTTTTTAAGGAAAACTATACGTTGAGGTAAATTAATGAAATTTCCACGCGAAGTTTTAATTCTTTGGCATATAAAAATCAACCGAATACTCAATGGGAAATCTCACGCGAGGTTTTCGTTTTTCCGCATATAATTTTCACGTTGGGTTCGTTTAAATGCGCGTGAAAATCGTTTCTTTTTTAACAAAACTGCGAATTTTCTACGAAAAAAAAGGAAAATTACACGAATTTTATTTTTTATCGTAAGAAAAGTGACTTTTTTAATAAAAACTATACGTTGGCATAGATTAATGAAACTTTCACGTGAGGTTTTCCTTTTTTGACGTAGAAAAATCAACCAAATACTCAATGGAAATTCTCACGCGAGGTTATCGTTTTTCCGCAAATAATTTCCACGTGGGGTTCGTTTTAATGCGCGTGAGAATCGTTTCTTTTTTAACAAAACCACGAATTTCATACGAAAAATAGGGATTTTATACGAATTTTATTTTTTATCGTAATAAAAGTGACTTTTTTAAGGAAAACTATACGTTGGCATAGATCAATGAAATTTTCACGTGAGGTTTTCCTTTTTTGGCGTATAAAAGTAAACCAAACACTCAATGGAAGTTCTCACGTGAGGTTATCGTTTTTCCGCAAATAATTTCCACGTGGGGTTCGTTTTAATGCGCGTGAGAATCGTTTCTTTTTTAACAAAACCGCGAATTTCGTACGAAAAAAAGGAATTTTATACGAATTTTATTTTATATCGTAAAAAAATGACTTTTTTAAAGGAAAACTATACGTTGGCATAGATTAATGAAATTTTCACGTGAGATTCGGTTTAGCACGCGTATAAAAAATGTCGAAAGACAAAAAACACAAAACCTACGTAGAATTTATCGCTCGTGAATTTTGGTGAATTCGAAGAAAAACACAAACTATACGTTTTAACCGAACCAGGCAAAATATTACGTAGAATTTGTTCCGTTTGCGTGTAAAAAGAGTGTTTTTCGTATATTTTAGTCAGGTGAACTTACCTAACCTAACCTAACCTAACCTAACCTAACCATAACCTACCTAACCTAACCTAACCTAACCTAACCTAACCTAACCTAACCTAACCTAACCTAACCTAACCTAACCTAACCTAACCTAACCAAAACCTAACCATAACCATAACCTAACCTAACCTAACCTAACCTAAACCTAACCAATATAAAACTAAACCTAACCTAACCTAACCTTAACCTAACCTAACCTACCTAACCTAACTAACCTAACCTAACCAACCTAACCTAACCTAACCTAACCTAACCTAAACCTAACCTAACCTAACCTAACCTAACCTAACCTAACCTAATCCTAACCTAACCTAACCTAACCTAACCTAACCTAACCTAACCTAAACCTAACCTAAACCTAAACCTAACCTAACCTAACCTAACCTAACCTAACCTAACCTAACCTAGCATAATTTAACGTTTTTTTCTACGCAAAATTGGTTTTTAACTCTTTTTCGCATGCTTTTTAACTCTTTTTCTACATTTTTGCGTAAAAAAACTGTTTTTCGTCATAACTGTAACTATACGAAACGACATTTTATACGCAAAAATTGCAGAAAAACACGTAGGTTTTGTTCCAATTAGAAAAAAAACACACAAAAAATACGCAAAATTTAAAAAACGTAGGTTAACTTTATAGCCCTTAAAAATTGGTCGTACAGTACGTTTTTGCCTCCCGCGGATACTAGAAACGCGTCCTACGCTCGTGGGTGACGTGCTATTAGACTCGTTCTTGATATTATAGTACGAAAAAGAAGAAATACCTCACGTAGGTTAAGTTTCTTACTAAAATAAAGAAAATCACAAGCACGAAACCCGCGTGAAAACTGTTTGCGAATAATAAAATCAAATTTTGTAAACGATATCTCGCGTAAGATTAACCTAACCTAACCTAACCTAAGCATTAAACCTATATATATACGTGAGATAATTATTTTTTTGAAATACAAAAACCTTACTCGTGTTACGTTTCGAAACTCCGTAGTGAAAATCTCGCGTAGATATTCATAAAAGATATTTCGCGTAAGAAATATTCTATGCAGGATTTAGCGTATATCTACGTTGGTTAAGGATTCTTTTTGTAAATACCTCACGTAAATTATGTTTCAGAGTTATGCATCCAAAATCACACGTAAATATTGTTATGTAGTTTTCCGCACGAAACCAACGTGGGATTTATATTTGTAGAAAAATAAATGAATTTGAACGTCAAAAAAGTTTTTAATATTTGAAAACATATCGATATCTCGCGTAAGGTTTAGCCTATGGATCATATAGCCTATATCTGGGTGAGTTAAAGATTCTTTTTGTTAATACAAAAAACTCGCGAAAATTAAGTTTTAATGTTATGTAACCGAAACTTCACGTAAATATTGTTATATATAGTTTCCGCACGAAACCCACGTGAGAATTATGTTTATACCCAATAAACCAATTTCAACGTCAAAAAAAGTATCAAACCTTTATAAAAGATATCTCGCGTAAGATTTATTTTATGGAGGATTTAGAGTATATATACGTGAATAAGGATTCTTTTTGTAAGCACAAAAACTTCACGTAAATTAAGTTTCAAAGTTATGTATCCAAAATCACACGTAAATATTGTTATATAGTTTTCCGCACGAAACCCACGTGGGATTTATATTTGCAAAAAATAAACCAATTTTAACGTCAAAAAGGTATCAAAATTTAATAAAAGATATCTCGCGCGAGGTTTATCCTATGAAGAATTAAGCGTATATCCACGTGAGGTAAAAGTTGTTTTTGTAAATACAAAAATCTCACGTAAAGTAAATTTCAAAGTTACTTAACGAAAATCTAACGTGAAAATTGGTATATAGTTTCCACACGAAACCTACGTGGGAATTATGTTTATAACCATTAAACCAATATCAACGTCAAAAAAGTATCAAAATTTCATAAAAGATATCTCGCGCGAGGTTTATCCTATGAAGAATTAAGCGTATATCTACGTGAAATAAAAGTTCTTTTTTGTAAATACAAAAATCTCACGTAAAGTAAATTTCAAAGTTACGTAACCAAAATCTCACGTGAATATTTTTATATAGTTTTCACACGAAACCCACGTGGGAATTATGTTTATAACCAATAAACCAATTTCAACGTCAAAAAAGTGTCAAACCTTCATAAAAGATATCTCGCGCGAGGTTTCTCCTATGAAGAGTTAAGCGTATATCTACGTGAACTAAAAGTTCTTTTTGCAAATACATAAATCTCACGTAAAGTAAATTTCAAAGTTACGTAACCAAAATCTCACGTGAATATTGTTATATAGTTTCCGCTCGAAACCCACGTGGGAATTATGTTTATACCCAATAAACCAATTTCAACGTCAAAAAAGTATTAAACCTTTATAAAAGATATCTCGCGTAAGATTTATTTTATGGAGGATTTAGCGTATATCTACGTGGATAAGGATTCTTTTTGTAAGCACAAAAACTTCACGTAAATTAAGATTCAAAGTTATGTATCCAAAATCACACGTAAATATTGTTATATAGTTTTCCGCACGAAACTCACGTGGGATTTATATTTGCAAAAAATAAACCAATTTTAACGTCAAAAAAGTATCAAAATTTAATAAAAGGAATCTCGCGCGAGGTTTATCCTATGAAGAATTAAGCGTATATCCACGTGAGGTAAAAGTTCTTTTTGTAAATACAAAAATCTCACGTAAAGTAAATTTCAAAGTTACTTAACCAAAATATCACGTGAAAATTGTTATATAGTTTAGACACGAAACCTACGTGGGAATTATGTTTATAACCAATAAACCAATTTCAACGTCAAAAAAGTATCAAAATTTCACAAAAGATATCTCGCGCGAGGTTTATCCTATGAAGATTTAAGCGTATATCTACGTGAGGTAAAAGTTCATTTTGTAAATACAAAAATCTCACGTAAAGTATATTTCAAACTTATGTAACCAAAATCTCACGTGAATATTGTTATGTAGTTTATACACGAAACCCACGTGGGAATTGTGTTTATAACCAATAAACCAATTTTAACGTAAAAAAAGTATCAAAATTTCCTAAAAGATATCTCGCGCGAGGTTTATCCTATGAAGAATTAGGCGTATATCTACGTGAGGTAAAAGTTCTTTTTCTAAATACAAAAATCTCACGTAAAGTAAATTTCAAAATTATGTAACCAAAATCTCACGTGAATATTGTTATGTAGTTTCCACACGAAACCCACGTGGGAATTATGTTTATAAAAAATAAACCAATTTCAACGTTAAAAAAGTATCAAACCTTCATAAATGATATTCCGCGTAAGATTTATTCTATGGTGGATTTAGCGTATATCTACGTGGTTAAGGTTTCTTTTTGTAAACACAAAACCTCACGTAAATTACACGTAGATATTGTTATATAATTTTCAGCATGAAACCCACGTGGGATTTATATTTGCGCAAAAATAAATCAATTTTAACGTCAAAAAAGTATCAAAATTTTATAAATGATATCTCGCGCGAGCTTTATCCTATGAAGAATGAAGCGTATATCTACGTGACTAAAAGATTCTTTTTGTAAATACAAAAATCTCACGTAAAGTAAATTTCAAAGTTACGTAACCAAAATCTCACGTGAATATTGTTATATATAGTTTCCGCACGAAACCCACGTGTGAATTGTGTTTATAACCAATAAACCAATTTCAACGTCAAAAAAGTATCAAAATTGCGTATAATATATCTCACGTAAGATTTATCCAATGGAGTATTTAGAGCATATCTACGTAAGTCAGGGTTTCTTTTTGTAAATGCGAAAATCTCACGTAAATTAGGTTTCAAAGTTATGCAGCAACAGAAACCTCGCGTTAATATCGGTATATAGTTTCTGCGCAAAACCTACGTGAGAATTATGCTTATAATCAATAAATCAATTTTAACGTAGAAAATGTATCGCAATCTCATAAAAGTTATCTCGCGTAGGGTTTATCCTATGGAGCATTTAGCGTATATTTACGTGAGTTTAAGATTCTTTTTGTAAATACAAGAACCTCACGTAAAAGTAAGTTTGAAAATTATGTAACTAAAACCTCGCGTAAATATTTGTATATGTGCGAAGAAAGTATCAAAATTTCATAAATGATATCTCGCGTAAGGTTAATACCATGGAGCATTTAGCCTTTATCTGCGTGAGTTAAATATTCTTTTTGTAAATACAAAAACCAACGTAAATTATGTTTCAATGTTTAATAACCGAAACCTCACGTTAATATTGGTATATAGTTTCCGCACGAAACCTACGTGGGAATTATGTTTATAACCGATAAACAAATTTTGATGTCGAAAAAAGTATCAAAATTTCGTAAATTTTGCGTGAGTTAAATTTCAATATTCCATAGCGAAAATCTCGTGCAAAGATTTTATCGTTTAGATTCAACGGTAAACCTACGTGATATTTATTTTTTGGTCTCAAAAGAAAATAATTTATACATCGAAAAAGGTATCAAAATATAATAAACGATATTTCACGTTAGTTTTTTAATAAGCGTATATTTCGACACGAAACTCACGTGAAAATTATTTGTAAAAAATTAAACAAATTTTACGTAAAAAAAGTGTTAGAATTTTTGGTAAAAACAAATAACTATAGAGATAGTTTTTTATTCAACATATATAATAGGAGATAGATAGATAGAATAAAAATGTTTATAAAAAAAAATAAAATTTGTAGTTTAAGTTATTCTCGCTTTTTCCAAGATCAAATCTGCGAGCATCTTCTCTTCTTGAGGGTGGCCGTGACCGTAAATCTCGTCGTGATCTCTCATGATCGAAGACACGCTAGGATACTCGGTTCGGTAATCGTAAATTTCTTCTCCTTGCATTTTTTCTTCGTTTCTACGCAAATCAGAGCAAGGTTTAGGTTTTCGATTAGGAAAGTTCACGGGAGTAGCGACAAATTCCCCGCTTGTTTTCATTACCTCGTCGATATTGTAATATTCTCGACACTCATCCCCACTATATTTTTGACGCCCATCGAGTTTTTTATTCCGCTGCTTCTTTTTTGGCTTTGCTTCGGATGGTCCGATCGAGCTTCGTTCAAAAAACTCTTCATCCGATGGAGGGTGAACATTTATGAATGGCGCGTGGTGAGGAGTCTGGAGATCGACGTGGCCTATATCGCCCAAGGCGGGTTTATTTTGACGCGCCTTCTTCAATTCTTTTCTTTTCATTAATGTTGGAGGAGAGGCGTCCAGGCTTTCTTTATTAACACGAAAATCAAATGGGGTTGAACGAGAGGCCCAAAGCCCTTCCAAAGCTCTTTCGATTTCGTATTCCCTTCTTTTGTCAAAGTATGAAGCGATGTGCTCCGAGGTTGGGAGATCAAGGGGGTATAAATTATCAATCGCGGGTTTATTTTCACCCCAAATATTCTTCGATTCCTTTTTTTTAATTAACGTTGATGACGAAAAGGTATTGGGATCTCCGTTGTCAGCTCGATAATCGGACGGGGTTGAACGAGCGGACCAAATCCCTTCCGAAGCTGTTGGAGCTGGGATATTATCTCTCCCCAAGTAGGATGGGGTAAGATCTACGGTTTCGCTTTGAATAGGAGACGGTGTCCAATTGCCCATCGGAGGTTCCTGTCGATGGAAAATATTCAATTCCTTCTTTTTATTCAATTTAGTTGAAAAGGCGTCCTGGTCTTTACGTTTAGCTTTTACCTTTTTTACCTCAAAACTAGAAAGGTAATGCTCCATGGCTTTAGTTGGTGCAAAATTATTAACATCGGTGATAGTTTTTATACTACACGCTTCAGGTGTATTTTTAATTGGGGTTAATACTTTCTTCTTTAATCCCTTCTTTTTATTTGATGTTTTTGAAAGCGCATCCGAGTCTTCATTATTACCTCGACGATCTAAATTCTTATACTCTTTATTAACACTAGAAAGATCCATTGTAGAGTGATTGATAAACTCGATCGAGGCAACCATTTTATAGAGCGTGGTGACGTATTGATATTTGAATTCAAATATTAAAAAAAATAATATTCTTAATTAATAATTTGGCAAAAAATTTCCACAAACGTACAAACACCCCCACACTCATATATGACGTCAATAAATATATTCCCTTTGAGAGTACAAAAATTTAACGTGAAATAAGTTTCATAAGCCAATGTAACTAATTTATTTTCGTATTAAAGCAGCTTTACCTATTCTTATCTGAATTACGTTTTATATAGTAACTTAATTTTTCAGAATGTTTGTTTAACTCAGTGTCGTTTTATCCCTAATCATATCTGCCAATTGTAACTAGGACGACGATTGGCCAGCAGAAACCTCGCATAAAGAACACTCGTTACTATTTAGCTATAGCATATCCCTATTTGTTTTAAAAAAAGTAGGTTGAAACAGGAAATTAAAAAAGCTTCATTGAATGTTTTTTATTATAAAAATAGAAATGTAAATTTAAAATAAAATTTTATTTTTAATTAATAAAGATTAATAAAAATTACATAATTTGGTCGCGAACATCCCTTCTTCCGACGAGAAACTATTTCTTGCGAGTCGGCTTCAATTGTTTTTTTAATTTTTTTCTCATTTCCGTAATTAGAGATTTGATGTGCGATTTTATGGTGCTTTTTATTCTATTGATCACGACTCCATTATCAAATCCTAGTACATGTGAATAAAATTTTATAGTACTTGGGGTTATGTGTTTCCTTACACACACCGCTGAGATTCTGTCATTTTTCTTTTCGATCTCGTTCTTAAAAATCATGAAGAAAAAGTTCCTCTCTCCATTGCTGAATAGTTTGTTCTTTTTCAGTGGTTCTTTGTTTCTCAAATCCATCAAAGCTTTGGTCTGAGAGTCCGCTTCAATAAGAACGAAATCATTCATTTCCTCAACGTTCATCCTCATTTTTTTTTTGGAACTGATGGGTTGTTCACTATTCTCTATAAAAAGTAATAAATCCATTAGTGAATATTAAAAAAAATCAAATAATGTTTTTATATAAAATATTTTACGGAAATATTTATTTTACCTCTTAATTCTGTATTCATTTCTTGTTCGTCATCGTCATCGTCATCGTCATCGTCGTCGTCATCGCCACCGGATTCGAGAAAGTGCACATGATGATAAAAATCGTGTATTCCGCTCGCAGAAGAAGAAACATGGGGGTGTGGAGTAGAGGTTGAAGGTAGTTGCGGTATTTCTCTCAATAGTGAATCGTCTTTTGTCTTCATATTCTAAAACAGAGGAAATCAATATATATATATATCTATTATATATAGTATATATATATTATATATATATATATATATAATATATATATATATATATATTATATATAATAATATATATATATATATTATATATATATATATATATATATAATCGGTATATAGTAGGAACAAAATACTCGTCGTTATCTTTACCTCTATTATCTTCCCCAATATTTTGCATGACCACATTATCGTAGTAAGAGAGAGAGGGGTGGCAGGAAATTGATTCACTCGATTCGTCGGGTGTTTTCTGGAGTTGATGACCCCGCTGTTCTTCATTTTCAGAGTCTCCGCTTTGTTTCCGTTTTTGCTTCCGTTCACTTCTGGGTATTTCCTTTTGCGGTGTTTGATTTTTTTCAACTAATGTTTTTCTTAGAATAGCTTGTTTGATTTTCGAACGATTACCAGATCTCGGGGGAATATCGGGTGATGTAAATTCAACTCGTTCTTGTTCTTTATCTTCCTCCTTTTCAACACCCTCTGCATCGCGTCCCTCTCCGACTTCTTGAACGGATGACTCATCGGAAGATTCGTCGAGTTTTTCACCAGGTGCTTTATCGGCATCCTCCTCCTCCTCCTCCTCCTCCTCCTCCTCTCGTTCTGGTGACTCGTCTGGAGCTTTACCAGCCTCCTCTTCGGAAGACTCGTCCTGCGCATTATCTAGCGCCTTATCGGTTTCGTATCTGGATGAAACTTCGTCGGGTAAAATCTGATCGGATGCTTTGGCTGGCGCGTCAACGTGAACTTCGACGAGCGTCGGACTATCGGGTGACTTTTCACGACGCGCGGCAGAATCATCATCGGGCTCCTTTTCGTCTTCCCACTGCAGTTTTCCTCCCGTTTCGCTCTCTTCTCCGCCATCTATTTTAAAGTTGTTTGAAAAATGTAGTAGAAGACTTCCTTTTTTGGTTTCTAGATACGCGTTGGCTAGGGTTACGGTGCTTATGGTAGCGTTGTAATATTTCTCCGCGGTATTTTCGTGATGATACATTAATCGGGCGACGTTTTTCCGAAGCTTCGGTTGATGAACCGCCGTTTCTGTAGTCGTGCCTTTTCTGTTGAACGTGGTGGTAAATTGCTTCTGCAAATCGCACATTTTCGTTAATTTTTTCATGGCGTTGCCTAGCGCTTGAGTCGTGAAAGGGCCCCCCTGATAATTTAAAAACAACATTTTCTGAGGATCGAAGAAATCCGCTCTTTTTGGCGTCCTCGTGGATTCTTCTAATTCATCGTTTCCTTCTTCAAACGCGTTCTCGGTGGCCGCCCATTCTCGCCTCGCCTCCAGAAACGTCGGTCTCACGTAGGTCACGTAAGCGTCCAGGGCGATTTTCAATGTGTGAGTTAACATGATTGTTGCGTCCCCGTACATATTTTGAGTTTTGTGTTTCTCGCAGTTTAAGATGTAAAGATTTTTGAGTTCGTCCTGATTCGAAGAACCGGCTGCGGAGCTTTCGACATCGGCGCCCACGATTTCGCTCACAGTTTGTATTTTTTTTATATTGTGGTACTCCTCCATCGTCAGATTGCATATGATGCCGGACCTCCCCGAGGAAGCGGCCAGAAGTAAAAAAATTACGATGTTTCTTTGTATGGCTGGTGTGTACATCTTTGAGTTAATCATCCCGTTGACGAGATTCTTCATTCCGGCGTGGAAAAAATTATGTCTGATCACCTTATCGATATCTTCGCAGAAAATCATTTTTGTAACATCCTTCTTTTCTTTTCTCTGTTGGAACGCCGCTTTAGAGTTAGCTAACTGGTGTTTGAAATAAGGAATTTCGGTGGCTATGAACCCCTTTAGGTATTTTTTCACGCCCGATTGAATTTGTTTCAGCTTCATCATCTGCTTCAAAAATTTTACGAAATCCTCGATTTTCATGGTCATGGTGTTCGGCGAAAGCGTGGTCTTTTTCGACCACTCCATTAGTAGCGATAAATATTTTTGACCGTGCTCGTACGTCGTCATACCCAACAGGTGATATTGAAGATTGGCCGCTTTTTTGGGAGAAAATGGAGTATGTGGATTTAACCGCAGTGCGGAAAATACATCGATAATATTTTTTTCGACATTTTGAAACCTCAGCAAGATCCTTTCGTATAACGCCGTATTGTTCTTTAAAAAGGACTTATATTTTGTTATCAAATTATTTTCTATTATCTGGTGGTGTTCTACCCATGAGGACGATATTTTGTTTTTACTTTTTTCGATTTCAAATTCATTCCCGTCACCAACGTCGTCGCCATCATTTTTACCTTTTGATTTGTTTTGTCCCCCAATTACGGTCGGGCTAGAGTTTTTAAGCTCTCTTCGCTCTGAACGATTTAGATTGTTATGGTTTTTTCTCACGTGATTGTTCATGTTGTTAAAAATTTTATTGCATATTACGCACAAAGCCCCAACATCATTTTTATTCGATGTGTAAAAGACTACTTGCAGTTCGCATTTAATTAGTAGATCCTTCGTAGTTTTGCTAATTTTATCATGGTTTTTCGATTTCAAATGGTCTTTAAGAGATCGGTGAATGACCTATAAAAAATAAAAAAAACGTATTAGAAACGAGTTGGTTACCAATAGGAAACAATATGAACTATTTTTTGCTATCTTTCAACCCACCTTAGAGCAAAAATAACACTTAATTCCCCTGTTTTTGAACGACGTGTTTTCTTCTTTTTCGGAGAATGCTCTCCCCCCATCTTCCTCCTCCGATGGTGTCCTCGTAGTAGTTGTAGGTTTCTCATTAATTCCGTCGTATATGTTGAAATAAAACTTCATCATAGATTTTTCTAAACGAAGATATATATATATATATATATATATATATATATATATATATATATATATATATATATATATATATATAATATATAATATATAATATATATATAATAAAAATATATTTTTAACAAATCAATGCCTAATTGAAATGTGTTAAAAAGATGAACAAAATTATTTATATCGTTTTAAATGATTTAGTAGCCAAATTAAATTTACCAAAAAAATAAACGAATATATTTTATAAATTCAAACTTACGCGTAGAGTCTTTATAGTAATAGTCATATCCTAGGTAATTGTCTTGATGTAGGATATCTTTTCCACCTTCATCGGTTGATTTAACAACGGTTTCAATCTTTTTTTTATATCTTTTGACGTGAGTGGTTTCTTCTTCTTTTTCAGTTTCTGACGTCGATGAATTGGATTCACCGGCTTTCGAAGATAATTTTGAAGAATTAGAGCTATGAGAAGATGGAGATGAAATCGACTTATCACTTTCTTCCTCCTTGTGAGATTTCATATTCCTCATAAAATCGAGCAGTTTTTGCTTCTCTTTTTCGCTCAAATCTTTAAACTTTCTCCTAAATTTTTTATCCTTATCCTTAGAGCAAGAACGCGACTTCTTTTTCGATTTCATTTTTACAGTGTAATCTGAAATTTAAGCAATGAGAAAAAGACAATATAGCTAGTTTTATTATCATCTATAACATCATATTTTAAATTTAGTCCTAAAAATTTCCTATTGAAAAATTTAAAATGCATTTTATTTTATAAGGTATTAACTAACGTATTTAAAAAATAAAAAAGTTACGAGCTTAGCTTTTGCAAATAAATTCAAACGTTACAATTGAATGTGAAATTTGTATCGACAAAAATTTAAATCTAAACACAAATTTAGTAAATAATATAATTTAATATATTATAATTATATATATAGTATATAATATATATATATATTACTGTATATATATATTTATATATAATATATATATAAGTATAGTATATATATATATAATATTAAATTTATATATATATATATATATATATATATATATATATATATATATATTCTCTAAATCTAATGTGTCGATGCGATTTCAAAACAGTTACTATTTTATAACGTTTTCAAAAATAAATTTATTTTCATTAACGCTATGTAAATTGACTTTCCCTGAAACAAACTATGGATAAATAATATCTCTAAATAAAAAATTTAACACTGTACAAGTTTTTTTGAAAGCGTAAAAAATTAGGGAAAACGAATAATGCTAAATGAAAAGTTTAAAAAAAAATTAAACTTCGTATTTCATCTATATTGAAAATTTATTTCCAAATTACCAAATATGAAAATTCTTAAGTAAATGATTTGAAACAAATATTCTCATATGCAATGCAATAACAATTTGTTTCGATTGGGTATTGTATTTTATTTTTATATTACTATTGCACAAAATTCTCAAAAAGATCATTTTCATACACATAATTTCAAGGAAAACATACCTTAAAAATTATATTTATTTGTAAACTTATATCGTGGAACTGAAAACTCATGTAAATTATTCACAGGCAAAATTTCTTACGTATATGATTTCCAAATAGCATATTTTTCTTAAAATAAACTAACCCTTACGAAATTTTTGAGTAATTAAAATTTATTTTTTGTATATATAATGTAATTTGACTTTCCATCAAACAAACAATGGATAAAAAATATCTCTAAATGAAAATTTAGCCCTATACAAGTTATTTTAGAAGCCAAAAAAATTAATTTCCAAAATACCAAATATGAAAATTCTTACGTAAATGATTCAAAATTTACAACATCGTTTGAAGCGAAAATTTTATTATGCATTAACGATTTTTTTCGATTGGGTATTTTATTTTTATAGTTAAACTATTATTATATTAATATAATATATATATATGATATATAGATAATATATATAATATATTATAATTAATATATATATACTATATATATATAGTATATATAAGTATATTATATTATATATAATATATATATATTTAGTATATATATATTATATGTATAATATATATATATATATAATATATAATATTCAGGTATATATCTATTATATATATAACATCTAATGTGTCAATGCGATTTATAAACTTAATAATTTTTAAAAAAATTTTAAAATATAATTTTATTTTCATTAACATTGTGTAATTTGACTTCACATGAAACAAACAAAGGATTAAAAATATAGCTAAATTAAAATTTAACTATATACAAGTTATTTTAAAAGCGAAAAAATTAGGAAAAACGAATACCCCTTAACAGAAAAGTTAAGAAAAATTTAAATGTCGTATTTTATAGTATTGAAAATTTATTTCCAAATTACCAAATATGAAATTTCTTAAATATACGATTTGAAAAAAGTATTCTCATAT
The DNA here is from genome assembly GCA_015478945.1 of Trachelipus rathkii. Taxonomy (NCBI): domain Eukaryota; kingdom Metazoa; phylum Arthropoda; class Malacostraca; order Isopoda; family Trachelipodidae; genus Trachelipus; species Trachelipus rathkii. The sequence goes on from JABUQX010087307.1 coordinate 28,331, forward strand.
GCAATGCAATAACAATTTGTTTCGATTGGGTATTGTATTTTATTTTTATATTACTATTGCACAAAATTCTCAAAAAAAGTTCACTTTTCATACACATAATTTAATAGAAAACATACCTTACAAATTTTATATATTTATATACTTATTTCGTAGTAATGAAAACTCATGCAAATTATTCACAGGCAAAATTTCTTACGTATATGATTTCCAAATATCATATTTTTCTTGAAATAAACTATCCCTTACGTAATTTTTGAGATAAAAATTTAGTTGGTTATATATATATATTATACTATATATTATATATATATATATATATATATAGTATATATATATATATATATATTATATATATATATATAGTATATATATATAATATATATAAGTATATATATATATTATATATATATATATATATATATTAGTTCGCAATTTAATTCTCTTTCACTAATTTTGCAATTTAAGGCTCATTTACTAATGTCAGCCGGAATGCGAGCTGAAAACGTTCGTCGAGGAGAAGAAAATCGATCATTCTTTTCAATTGGCAATTTAATTCTCATTCACTAATTTAAATCGAAATGCGAACTGAAAAAGTTCATTGAGGAAAAGAAAATCGATCAACTTTACCCGTTTGCAATTTAATTCTCATTCACTAATTTAAATCGAAATGCGAACTGAAAAAGTTTTACGAGGAGAGAAAAATCGATCCACCTTTTCAGTTCGCAATTTAAGGTTCATTCACTAATTTCGCAATTTAAGGCTCATTCACTAATTTCGCAATTTAAGGCTCATTCACTAATATAATTTGAAATGCGAACTGAAAAAGTTTTTCGAGGAGAGGAAAATCGATCCACCTTTTCAGTTCGCAATTTAAGGCTCATTCACTAATTTCGCAATTTAAGGCTCATTCACTAATTTCGCAATTTAAGGCTCATTCACTAATATAATTTGAAATGCGAACATAAAAAGTTTTTTGAGGAGAGGAAAATCGATCCCTTCTCAGTTCGCAATTTAAGGCTCATTCACTTATTTCGCAATTTAAAGCTCATTCACTAATTTCGCAAGTACAGGCTCATTCACTAATTTAAATCGAAATGCGAACTGAAAAAGTTTTTCGAGGAGAGGAAACTCGATCCACCTTTTCAGTTCGCAATTTAAGGCTCATTCACTAATTTCGCAATTTAAGGCTCATTCATTAATTTCGCAATTTAAGGCTCATTTACTAATATAAATCGAAATGCGAACTAAAAAAGTTTTTTGAGGAGAGGAAAATCGATCCCTTTTCAGTTCGCAATTTAAGGCTCATTCACTAATTTCTCAATTTAAGGCTCATTCACTAATTTCGCAAGTTAAGGCTCATTCACTAATTTAAATCGAAATGCGAACTGAAAAAGTTTTTCGAGGAGAGGAAAATCGATCCACCTTTTCAGTTCGCAATTTAAGGCTCATTCACTAATTTCGCAATTTAAGGCTCATTCACTAATTTCGCAATTTAAGGCTCATTCACTAATTTCGCAATTTAAGGCTCATTCACTAATATAATTCAAAATGCGAACTGAAAAAGTTTTTTGAGGAGAGGAAAATCGATCCCTTCTCAGTTCGCAATTTAAGGCTCATTCACTAATTTCGCAATTTAGAGCTCTTTCACTAATTTCGCAAGTTAAGGCTCATTCACTAACTAATGTCAGCCGGAATGCGAACTGAAAAAGTTTTTCGAGGAGAGGAAAATCGGTCAACCTTTTCAGTTCGCAATTTAATTGTCATTCACTAATTTCGCAATTTAAGGCTCATTCACTAATATCAGCCGGAATGCGAACTGAAAAAGTTTTTCAATGAGAGGAAAATCGATCAACCTTTTCAGTTCGCAATTTAATTGTCATTAACTAATTTCGCAATTTAAGGCTCATTCACTAATTTAAATCGAAATGCGAACTGAAAAAGTTTTTCGAGGAGAGGAAAATCGATCCATCTTTTCAGTTCGCAATTTAAAGCTCATTTACTAATATTGCAATTTAAGGCTCATTCACTAATGTCAGCCGGAATGCGAACTGAAAAAGTTTTTCGAGGAGAGGAAAATCGGTCAACCTTTTCAGTTCGCAATTTAATTGTCATTCACTAATTTCGCAATTTAAGGCTCATTCACTAATGTCAGCCGGAATGCGAACTGAAAACGTTCGTCGAGAAGAGGAAAATCGATCAATCTTTTCAGTTCACAATTTAATTCTTATTCACTAATTTAAATGGAAATGCGAACTGAAAAAGATCATCGAGGAGAAGAAAATCGATCAACTTTACCAATTCGCAATTTAAAAGGGGATGATCCAATCTTTGGCTGGTTCTGGTCCACGTTTTCAGCCCCACCTAAAAATGGACGTAAAATTCGGAATTTTCAGCCGATTTTGATTATATATACACCAAAATGTAAATTTTTTTGCACTCTAAAACGTTGTTTTGCGGTGTTTTTCTGTAACTGTAGTCATTCTTTCAGAATTTTCCAATTTTCAAAATCCATGTTTTTGACAATTTTCATATCAACTTTCAGAATTTTTTGCAAAATGACTACGAACTGGAAATTTGCATAGAATGGTCCATTACCTACAATAATTACATAGAAAATTTTCGATTTTTTTAACTACTAGATGATATTTTTTCAACATAATATTCTGTCAACGCCTTATGAATAACCTCACTAAATTTTTTATTAAAAATCGTCTGCTGAATCGTTATTATCTTCTCCTCTCCTTGACGATGAGGATAAAAAAAGGAAACAGCTATTTGCAGAAATTATAAATGCGACTAACGAGAATTTTAAAGATAAGCCTGAAATGCTACTTTTGAAGCACAGACGGAGAAGATTTTCGAAGATTAACTATCTTCGTACAAAAAACCACATCGCCGAAAAACGGAAACCAAGCTCAATACGGATTTTGCGACGCTACGCACGCTCGGCTGGAGGTGGCTTTGCCGCATCTAGACAAAGGTATCTATTTCACTTCGGTGTCGGTTATAACGATCAACTTTGGGTCTTTACTGTCAGATCGTTTCATTCACAGAAGTTTATTTATAGATAAGAGGTTTCGAATAAACGAATCCCACCCTCCCTCCAGAAGGCGCGTTATGACCACCAATATTTTATCATTGTCGGTCGCGATGAGTATGACGTCAACGAAGGCACTCGGGTGCATTGGCATTCGAGGATCGACGGTAAGCTTTGCGAATTTATACTCGAACGAGACCTTCATAATCAATGGCCTTCCATGGAATGGCGAGACGAGACTATTCATTAGAGGATAAAAAAATTGATTTTCATTTCGCCACGCGACAGTAAACTATTCTGCCGCAGTTCATGTATTTGATAGCCGTTTCGCGAAAAAAGAAGAAAACGTAGTCCTGCATTCGAAAGAGTGGATGAAATCGGAATTTTTGAGCTGAAGGTATTCACTCGAATTGGCTTTAAGGGGGTCTCTGAATATCATTTGGATCATTTCTTGAAAATCACCAACGGTTCCCGAGTAGAGGGGGCCGCCCGCGAAAACGAAGGTCGAGTTATGTCTCGGGTTGAAAGGGTATCTAGAAACGTTGGAAAAATCCTCGTACTCAACGAATATTCTCTGCAAGCCGGGTTATGGGCATTGGTGCTACAAACCAAAAACCCTCCCTCATGTGTTTTCGCGAACAGTCGAAAGTAATTATGACATTCGGTTTCAGTTTTGCCTTTGTCAAAGCACAAGTCGCTATCCGATTTCTTCGAAATCCATTCGATTGTTCCGTTTAAAAGTTCTGAACGAATCGATGATGCTTACGTTGTAGACGTTGTTTCTCACTCCGCTGAGAAGGAAGTCGTTCCCTTCCTTTTATAAAAGTTGAAAATAATCGACTTGATTTCGGCTGTTGCAGAAACTTTGCGATGCCAAATTTGGAGTAAATTCGTGAACTATTCCCGACGCCATGGCGGTACATATCTATGTCGTCGTGGAAAAAGTGAGAGATAAAACGAATATAAAAAATAAAGATTTAAACGCCCTAGTCGGCAAAACATCAGCCGAATTTCAAGAATGGGGGACGATTTGCATAAATGGCTATACGTGAAACAAATTATAAAAATAACTGCCATGCTTTACCGGGATCGGGAAATTTAATTCATAGAGTGAGAGAGTAGAAAAAAAAATCTGAGCGATTTTTCTGACGCTTATTCAGATTCATTTCAACGGGTCATAAAATTATTTATGTGAATGGGTTCAATTCCTTCCCATCAAAAAATAATACTTAAATATTTAATTTTAAAAACTTTTAAAATTGATATAAAGAAAATAATAAGTTTCTGCTCTTTTATTATATATTTGTTTCATATGAAATATAAAATGAAAAAATAAAAAAATGAAGAATAATAATAAATATTTTTATGAAATTTAAATTTTAATTTATCTCACCGACCGATATTTCAAATTTTTATTTCGCAGTTGTTCACTCACTATGGCTTTGAATCAACCCTACGAACATCCTAAGCTGAAAACATTAGACTTACTTCGAAGCACCCTTAATAATTATCAATATGTTGTTGACATGAAAGAAAATAATTTCACGGAAAATTTTAGCTCTCTCGTTCGATTATGTCACACATCTTTGAAAAAAGATATTTCAAGTATTAACAAAATGAATAACATTCAAGAAGCCCTGCCTTTATTTTTTTGGGAAGATGGTATTAGGGAGAACTTCTTACGAAAACATAAAATTGCAATATTAAATTTAACGAGGTCTCATTTTCAGGATTTAAACAATAAATACAAACGAGACAAAAGTAGGAATTCTAGAGAGAGAACAATTCATGATTCAAAAGAATTATATGGGAACACAGAAATTTTTAAAACATTTTCTAATGATATCTACGACCATGGTTATTTACACGTCGTTAAATTACCAAAATTCGGAATAAACCCGCTACTACCTCAAAATGAAGAATTTTTAATTCAAAAAGGTGAAGTTGTTAATAATGAAGCGAGCGAAGAAAACGAATCATATTTTCTGCTAAAAGCTAATATTCCCATCACCTATAATCAGATTATTCAGCTGTGCTCAGACACCATCCAAAATATTAAAGAGAAGAAGGGGGAGAACAGTGACCATTTTGTGAATGCAGAATACCACGAAGGGAAATATATGAAATTTTGCAAAGACAATTTCGAAAATATATTTAACTTTAGAAATAAATTTTCGGATGGGGAAATGACAATGAGAGCAAAATATTCTCCGCGTCTGTTATCTTTGGTATATTACAATGCTCTTCTATATATCGCAAATGACGATTCAAACCGAAATAATAATGAGAAACTTTTTTCCGCAACGCCAACAAACTACTTGACACTAAAATTGTATTTTTTTATGCGAATATTTTACGTCACGCCCACTACCTACATTGATGAATTACAAATGATTAAAACGTTTTTAATAAACTATTTGAGCATGACGAACATTCATCGTTTTCTTTACGATGCGTGGTTTTCTAGAGAAACGAATCAGTTCAACCACCGTAGGAAAAAAAGACCACTCAGCCTAAACATCGAAATGAATTTGCATTTTAACGAGTATTCGCGACCGTCACATCTCATTGCCTGTTCCTCCATTCTCGGCGTTTTGAAAACGTTATC